>PVKC010020260.1:7453-18802 GCA_004027635.1 Crocidura indochinensis
CTTTCTTTCTTTCTTTCTTTCTTTCTTTCTTTCTTTCTTTCTTTCTTTCTTTCTTTCTTTCTTTCTTTCTTTCTTTCTTTCTTTCTTTCTTTCTTTCTTTCTTTCTTTCTTTCTTTTTTTTTGGTTTTTAGCAGTGCTCTGGGGTTACTCCTGGCTCTATGCTCAGAAATCGCCCCTGGCAGGAATAGGGGGTCATATGGGATGCCGGGATTCGAACCACTGTCCTTCTGCATGAAAGGCAAACACCTTACCTCCATGCTATCTCTCCAGCCCCGCTAGCAGAGATTCTATTGTTCTTAGTCCTAACAAAACTTTCCTAACAGTTCCTCTATTTCCATTCATATTTATGCACATTAAGTTTCATCATTCTAAACACTCAGCTTATTTGAGGAAAAGCAGCCACTTTCTCTCATTCTGAGTCTTTCTGGGATTCTAAGTCCATTAGTGCCAGACTTCTCAGAACTGGGATTGAATGTTCTTGAAACTTTTTTTTTAATATAATTAATCCCCTTCTTTTGGATTTGACCACCAATAAATAGGTGGTTTATTTTCCATTCTACTCTGTCGCTTCCTACTTCAGATTGCAGACTTCATGGCTATAAGCACTCCAGGGTAATAAACAATCACCTCAATATTTACCTTTGCTCTTCCTGCTTTTATTTAAAAAATGAATGAGCACAATTGTGGTGTATACACAAAGAATCAAAATACCTGCAGTTTAACTGACTAGAATTCTGGGTAAGATTTCACTTCCCTAAGTCAACGATTCTCCCCTATTTTAAACACAGACACTGCACGGAGACCTTTGTTTGGAGCTTTGGGAAGTAGCAGCACTTTTGCTGGCTTTGAAGAGCCCCTGTTGAAAAATGAGCACTTGAGATCTCATCAGGGTGGTATCTGTTAGCAGCCAGCTGGGGTGCAGGGAAGAGTTCAGCCTCTGAAATGTGTTCCCTGACGCCCTGGTCTTCACCTCATCAAGAGAAAGGGTCAGAAGCTGCAAACTCTCACACACATAGTGAAGGGAGGGAGGGAGAGAGAGAGAGAGAGAGAGAGAGAGAGAGAGAGAGAGAGAGAGAGAGAGAGAGAGAAACTAAGAAGAGAAGGGGAGAGAGAAAGGGGAGAGGGGGAGAAAGAAAGGGGAGAGAAACAGGAGAGAGAGAGGCTCTGGTCTTGCTGGGTGGGGAGCCAGGTGTTCCCCCAGCTGTGACCCAGCTGTATCGTTCCAGCTTATGCTCCTGGACAGCAGGAGCCATCCTGGAGCAATCACGGTTTGGCCTTCTTGGAGAAACTTCTGCAAGCTGAATTTACACTTGACCTTGGACCAAGTCCTCCTTAATGGCTCTCATGCTTGGACAGAGATGGGGAATGCTAACACAGAATTGCGCTGAGATGCTAATCCTCGGCTCCACAGGCAGCGAAAGGATGGGCTTTGTGGAAGTTTCTATGAAATCAGGAATGGAAAAGCATAAACCATGTCTAACACTCTCACTCTGTTTATCCGACGTTAGCCTGGAATGGATGAGTGAGCCTCAGGTATTTCAGTTCACGAGGTAACAGTGCACCACAGGGTCGGCTCATGTGTTTTAGGAAAAACCACAACTTCGCTGGGGGCCACCCACCCTCCTCTGAGTGTCAGTAAGCACCCCTCTTTCCCCTGTGACTTAAGGGTGACACTCCTGGATTTTGTGCAGGATGAGAACGATCCCACACCTGCTCTTGACCTCACCATCACTGGGGTCTAAATAATCTTATCTGGGGAGTCGTTAAAAAGTTCTCAGAAAGCACTTATTCGTGTGTGGTTTGAACAGCCTGTAATCATAGCCTCACACATGATAAAACGATAAAATACAATAAGGCCCTTTAAATCTTTAAAATAATCATTTTAGAAACAACAGGGCTAAGTGTGTCTGAAAACACTTGATATATCCTAGCTATAATTCTTTACATTTATTTTTAAAAATATTTTCATTTTTAAGTGCACGTTGAATTTTAATGTGTCTAAGAAATTCCACTGTAGTTACAATACTGATTTTAGTTAAGGTCTATATTAATAAACTGTCGACCTTGCGTTTGAAATCATGGAATGCTACATTCCAAAGGAACTCTATTGGAACCGCAGTTCCTGTGGCCAATATAAATGTAGATCTTTTCTACAAAGAAACAAAACACACTAACAACTCAAACAAACATACCCCTGCCAGTCAATGAGTTTAAGGGCAAAAGTCATCCTCTAGTCTGGGAGCTTGACACAGGTGTTTTGGCAAAATGTGCTTTATATCATCTAAAAACCTAAAACAATCCATTTTCTGTACAAATTACATTATAAAGTAGAATCAGATAAAAATGAATGCATCAACTCAGACACAGACATAGTTGTTAACTAAAGTATAACATATAATACATCAACCTGAATTATGCTTCCTTAACAGTTATATATTATCACTTTCATCAAATATATAACCACACCCATCCACACAGATACTCATACAAAAATACATACACCAAAAAAGACCCACATATACTTATATAATAATAAAACATACACAGCATAACCCACACATCACACATTTATATAAAAATTTATTACATAGGGAGCCGGGAGGTGGCGCAGGAGGTAAGGTGCCTGCTGCCTTGCCTAGGACGGACCACGGTTCGATCCCCCGGTTCCCATATGGTCCCCCGTGCCTGCCAGGAGCGACTTCTGAGCGCGTAGCCAGGAATAACCCCTGAGCGTCACTGGGTGTGGCCCCCCAAAAAATTTGTTACATAAACTCTGAATTGATTGTAAGTCGCAAACTACTTTTTCTTGAATTACTTGTTTTATTGTGTGTGTGCAAAAATGACTAATCACTTATTAAGTACCGATTTGGATCCCCTTTTTAATATTTATTAGTTTTGATGCTAAATAATGCTGAAGTTGTCTATTAATTTTTTAATTTGTGCAAAGCCATTAAAATGTACAGTAGCAAGCAATGATAAGTAAATTTGTTTAGCATTACATTTTCTTATATCTTCCAGCATATGTTCAATGCTTACAGAAATGCAGACAATGGGTAGAAAACCCCCATGTTGTCCAAGTACACCCACATATAGCTCTGAAGGTTATCTCTTTAGAAAGCAAAAACCTATGATAAAACAAGCCAACTAACTCTATCCTTTCCCATTTTCACCTTCTCTGTCAGAATATATCCACTATTCATTTTTCCCAGGAAATCTCACAGATAAAAAGGAACAAAACTCAGTCATGTGAAGAAGTCTAACTTGTGAAGTTCCCTACAAGAAAGCACTTGTAGGAGAAACTTGGGGGCAAGTATGTATGGAAGAAACAGGATAGAGCAACATAACTAGGGAATAGTGATTTTCTAATTTGATCTCCATTTTCCTGTGAGAGCACTTACAACTAGTTCTTTTTCTTATTCCTTTTTTTTAAAGTGGAGATGGCACACATAGCGCTGCTCAGGGCTTACTCCTGGCTTTGCACTCTAGAATTACTCTTGGTGAGTCTCAGGAGACCATATGGGATGCTAGAGATTGAACCCAGGTTGACTGTGAGCAAGGCAACAGCCATACTGACTGTACTATCTCTCTGACCCTCCTCTAGTTCTCTCTCTCTTTCTATTATGTATGTATATATATATATCATAACAAAATAAATAGAACAGGTAGGACATGTCTAACACTGGTGTTTGAGGTAAACTGGCAGAAAGAAATGTCTGTGATCTTCCTTAAGTGCCTCACAACACTGTAGAAACTGACTCACCAGGGACATTGTAAGAAACCTGCCGCCAGGATGTGGATACTTGATGTGTTCCCCTGTGAGGTCTTAGAGTGTCTAATCTAAGTTAAACCCTGTTCCAATATCCTCAGATGGAGAGTTCACATTCCTAAAAGCTTGCCCGAACAAGGAAAAGGTCAGCAAAAATAACCCCAAGACAATGGTAACCCCGATAATGTTATCATGGAACAGACCAAGAATGACTTAGTGGACTGGTAAATCTCAGTGGCAATGTTTGGTCAACATAAGGATCATAAAGGCAGCTGAGCTGCACAGATGTTTATTGGTCTCGTAGGAACGAAATATTGATCAGACCGTAATTCTGCTCGATAATTTTCAAACTCTAGTCAAATACCTGGGACCCACACAAGAATACACAGAGCTCTTTTTTTTTTTTATCAATTATTTCTGAGTGAAAAGTACACATCTTCACAGGTGAGGAATTCAGAGGTGAAGATTCAAAGTTGGTTTAGGGCTGAGTCATGATGGTCTTTTCTGAAGGATTCTTTCTCTGAAATCTCTTTAGTACTCCCTCTGTCTCTGGCAGTTAAATCTGGGAGAAAAGACTCCATGTAACACTATGTCCACAGCACACTCAGATATAATGATGGGGGTTCTAAGTTGTTTGCTCCATTTACGATAAGAGAATAGGACAGCTTGAATGTTTATTATGGTGTAGATTTGGCTCTACCTGGATTCCAGGTAAGCATAGTCATTTTTTCTTGCAGCTGTAACATTTCATAGGGCTCCCTTTGAAACAAAGAAAGGAAGAAGAAGCAGGATCCACACCTTTTCGCAGGGGTTTTACTCATTGTATCAGGTAAGCAACATGGAAAAGTATCATCCTAAAATGGTACAGTTATTATTTGCAGATTGCTGTGAAAAATTAAAAAAAATAAAGTCTTATTTGTTGGATTAATAAATTTTTAACTAAATCACCATGAGATGCAGTTACAAAGTTGCTCAGGATTGAGTTTTTGTCATACAATGTCCAACACATGTAATCACCAATGTGCATTTCCTGCCACGAATGTTCCCAGTTTCCCTCCTATACTCCACCTCCAGGCTACCTGAATAGCTGACATTTTTCTCTATTTTTCTCTTTTTCCTTTTAGGTACCGTGGATTGCAATGTTGCTACTGAAGGGATATCATGCATATCTCCTTCGAGCACTCACTTCTTGTCCAGAGTGGTTCTCCCCAACTTTCATTGTCCTAAAGGTCCCTTCTTTTCTAATTGGATGCCCAGGCTCTTTATGACAAGTTTCCTACCATTGACCAGTTCTCCTGGCTCTCAGATCTATTGTCTTTGGGCACTATAACCATAGTTTGTTTTTAATATTCCACAAACAAATGCAATATTGTAGATCATCGTGCTGAGTTTTATTTTCTATCATACAAAGATTGCTTCTTCTTCCTATGATTTTAGAACACATTTGATAGGGACCAGACATCAACATACCTTCAGAAATTCTCCTTTGCTCTGTGTCTCTAATGCTACATTTCTCAATCTGGTTCCCATCTTGTTCCCCTTCTGTCCAACCTCATTTCCTTCCTGTTGCCTCTCTGTCCTATTAGTTGACCCCCAAGCCTCATGTAATGAACCCCTTCACATTAACTTTATTTTCAGCTGTAGACCTCATTGGAATACCCTGGGGTGGTGGCCCACTGGGCCCCCAGTTGAGAAATTCTGCTTTTTCCAACTTGCAATTTATTTTATGTCCGGAAGTTTAGTAGAACTGCCAATTTCATGATTTAAAAAAAAGTGAAAAGAATTTGTTTTTTCTTCTTTGGTTTAAATTAATGTCTGCCATCTTTCTGACCTGAATTCTGACAACAGAATTGCTATGAAATATTGGTTTGAACTTAAAACCAGAAATCCTGAGTGGAGCTTTCAGCCAAATAGGTGCTAGTTAGAACCAGCTGCCTGGAAAAGATTCTCCCAAGTAACTTCAAGGTTGTCTACAATCTGAATTGAATCAGACAATGTCTTATCAAAAAGAGGAGCTGTCATTTCAGATATTTCTGCAGGATGGATGGAGGTTTATCCATAGTCTAATCTAATTTTCAAGCCTTGTTGTTGGTGTTTCATGGTGGTGATCACACATTGAAGTGGAATAGAGAAAGAGCTATGTTTAGTAACTTGAAAGGGATTATCTTTGGATGTAGGTAGTATTGAGAAGGTGTGAATGGATAGAGGATGAGGAAGATGCTGAATATGTAGAAATTTACAGAGAATTTCTGTGTCAGGGAACAATCGTTTTGGAAAGAGGTCTTCATTGTGGGTGTGCGGTGGAAAGTGAAGGCTCAAATATCCTTTTTTCAATGCAATAGGAGATTCTAGATGAGGAAAAAAAAGAAAAGAAAAGTTGAACTAATAGAAAACAATCCTCTGGGTACTTTTGGCCGTGGTCATCTCATTAAGCACAGAGTCCTCTTTTTAATATCATTAGTCATCTAATTATTCTTCCAAAATTAGTGTATTCATATGCCTAATTAATTGTAATTCTATTCAAAGTACATAGTTGGCAATGCTTTTATTCTCTGTTCGGACAAATCCAATTACTGAAAGACAGATTTGATTTGGAAATTAGTTTGGGTTGCGTCTCATCATAAGTGTATTAAAATATTAATGAATAAAACAGCAAGATTATTAATTTCCATACTAAAGATGATTGTGATGATCCTCCACTGATGTTAACTATTTCCAAAAACTGGTGATGCTAGACATTAGAGTAAAATGTCACCTAGAAGCTCAGATGGAGTGCCAATGTTGAGAGGGCAATATTGAATTCAAATATCTCCATTTCCAGTGATGAAATACTATACATTTATAACTTAAAAGTAAGGACATCATAGCCAATTGAGATTTCTTATAATCAACACGTTTGCTCAATTGGCCAGTGGGTAATGAGGTAAAGTTATTCTAAAATATAGTCTGAACATTATATCATAGTTAATTTTAATTTGAGTTTTTTTTGTTTGTTTGCTTTTTCAACCACACTGGTGGCACTCAAAAATCCTGACTCTGTGCTCAGAAATTGCTCCTGGATCAGGGAACCAAATGGGATGCCAGAGATAAAACCCTTGTCTGTCCTGGGTGAACTGTCCCTATCTCTGTGCTACCACTCCAGTCCTAATTTGAGTATTTTTTAAGAATCAAAAAAATTGGGGCCTGGGAGATAGCATGGAGGTAAGGCGTTTGCCTTTCATGCAAAAGGTCATCGGTTCGAATCCCGGTGCCCCATATGGTCCCCCGTGCCTGCCAGGAGCAACTTCTGAGCATGGAGCCAGGAGTAACCCCTGAGCGCTGCCGGGTGGGACCCAAAAACCAAAAAAAAAAAAAAAAAGAATCAAAAAATTTAATAGTTCTTAACTGACCACACCTCATTTACTGCCAAAGTGTTGGAATCAATTTAACCCTCCAAACCAGTCTTTAAGATACCGTAGATAGTCTCATTTATAGAATATGAAATTGAGGTGCAAAGAAATTAACTAACTGGCTTGAAGTCACTAAAAGGTAGTAATAAGATTATTCTAAGAAAATCTTCTTTAATTCAGTGTCTTAGAGCTTTGTCTAAGGTCCATAGAACTAAAATTGTTATGACCAGGAAGACTGATTATAAAGAATATTAATAGATATTGCTTATTTTTTTCATCTTGTGATTTTCATCTATACTCAAATATTATAGCAGGAAAGGTCTTAGATAGGTGCCTACAAATGGCCTCAAAATATGTGTTCTGGATCAATGAAAGAGATGCATTCTTAACTCTTCATGAAAGAGGAAGACTAATATCAAGCGGGGTCGGGCAGTGGCACTGGAGGTAAGGTGCCTGCCTTGTCTGCACTAACCTAGAACAGACCTCGGTTTGATCCCCCTGTTCCTATATGGTCCCCCAAGCCAGGAGCGACTTCTGAGCACATAGCCAGGAGTAACCCCTGAGCGTCACTGGGTGTGGCCCAAAAAACCAAAAAACCAAAAAAAAAAAAAAAAAAAAAAAAAGAATAGTATCAAGCCATCCTTCTTTGAAGTAAATCTGAACCCTAACATGGGCAGTGTGGAGTTTAAATGAAAAGATAACACTAGCATGTTGAGAAAGCTACCATGACATAAAGAGCAACAGAGAGTACTTCTTTTGAAGTTTCTCTTCCATATTTATTTTAAGGTATAAGCCTGACAATTGTTCACAGTTCCAGGAATATTGAGGTGCCTTAGGCCATCTGTTCCTCACCTTTCAGCCCTATGACGTGTCTAACAACATTCAAGTCCTTCAGAAGAGTTGGGATGCAAGTGCTAGCTAAGAGGAATACCAACATGTGGCACACATGAGGGTTTTTATGGTGGTGGGTCCTTGCCCTGCTTATTGTGGAAAAGGGATCTTGGCTGAAACTGAAGTCCACTAGAAAGCCAGAGCTCATATTCTCCCTAACTGACAATGAAACTTAGGAGAATTGCTTGATTTCTCTGCAGTTTCACTCTTCTCTGGCAAGATGAACAGGTGTGTTTTCTCAAGTCGAAAACATGTATAATATGAATGACCCAAAATAAACATCAGATATCTTATACTTGTAAGGGGAATAAGCTCCAATAAATAATTATCATATAAATAATAATCATTATTGAAGCATAATAATAAGAAACCTAAATAATCATAAAGAGGGCCGGAGCAGTTGTGCAGCGGAAGGGCATTTGTCTTTCACCGGCTGACCTAGGATGACCATTATTCCATTCCCCAGTGTTCCATATGGTCCCCCCCAAGCCAGGAGCAACTTCTGAGCACATAGTCAGGAGTAACCCCGGAGTGACACAGGTGTGGCCCAAAAACTAAATTTAAAAAATCTTAAAGAATGTCCAAAATGTCAGTGAAATAATTAGTGAAGAGATTACTTAGATACCATAAACTAGATTGACTCTCGTTTTATTATGTTATAGCATCCAGTGAGCTTTTTTCTCCTTTGTTCAAAATCAGGGGTTAAATGAGTTCTGCACATTTTTGATGCCCAAAGAAAGATCCTGCCATAATTGAAGTCATTTCATTTCTACCAATACTATAAAGTATGTTTTAATTTTAAAATCACATTAAAAAAAAGAAACTTAAGACACTGATTTTGCTTGGTTTTCTAGTTATAAAAGGAAAAATGTAAACTCCCCAAGAGAGAGAAAGTCAACTCCGAAGAATCCAATTACCCAACTGAACAACATCGGTTGGCACCCAGATGCAGAACAATAGAGCAATAATGAATTACCTGTCCCCAAGAATACCCTCTCTCTATCCCCTGCATTGCTCTTTTCTCCAGAGGTTGTTGTCACATCTGAGCTCCGGAGAAATGATATATTGGTTTCCTTCCCTCCACTCCACCTCTTGAATTCAGCACCAATGTTAACCCCTTTTCATTTTCCGCAATACTTTTCTGGCCTTCATGAATGCTTTGAATGGCAAGGAAAGAGTGAAGGCAAAATTCAATGAGAAGACCAGAAGACCTTCCTCTCTGGGAAAGGGATATCACAGAAGGAGGCCAGGAATGAGCATCCGAGGCAGGGGGCGGGGTTGCAGGATCTGATTCATCTTTATTTCTTCATTTGCCACTTCCTTTTCCTTCCCCTTTTATCTTTCCTTCCTGCCCTGTTTCTGACTGTGCCCTTCAGAACTTAACCTGGTTGGAAAGGTCCTTGTCTCTCTTCACAGCCCCGTGAGTGATGGAATAATACGAGGTCTCTGCATAATTGCTCTGTGCTCTTCTGACAGCCTTTTCCTGAAGACAGCCTTCCACTGGATCCATTTCACTTGTTAATCTGTATACAATATGCATTCTTTCCTTAATTATTTTATCACTATTTTTTAAGGGTCTACCTTTGAACTAAGACATTTGAATTATTAAATTAACCTGATTTTATGGTTGATAGTCTGGTTTTTCACCATTGGATTTCTTTTAGTTTTCTATTAACAGGTTCCTTCTGGTCCTTTCTCCTAATTGTACAAAGAAGTGAATAATACCTTCATTTTGCATTTATGAATACTTGCCATAAATATCCAGAAATTAAGGGTTGCTGAAAAGTGCCCCAATTCTTATAACAAAGCTTCTTCTCACAGTTTTCCTCGATTGATTTTTTTAGTCAGTTGAAGACATTTATTTATTCACAGCTTAGGAGCTTCAGTACAGTGGGAAATATACCATTTTCATAGCTTTATTTTTTTCTGCAGTTAATTACTTGAACTCAGGTACGAAAAGAAAGGAACTTTGAATGGAAAGGAAGAGGGTGCAGAAAAATCTCTAACCGACTTCAAAATCTATGTAAAGAAGACAGATTAGTGACTATTTTTGTAGAATTGTCAAACAGAAGTGATCTCAGTGCAGGGGTAACAGCTGAACAAAAGAGATTACAAGAGCCATAATCATTAATCCCTTGTTTTCTCTGCAGAGTTTATTTAATGACAAAGGCTGAGCAGGGCTGCTTTCCTGTGTGAAGAATCCGGACACATTGGCGCCCACTCGCTCTGAGATTGTTGCCTGTGAAATTCAGGGGCTGCCTCTGAACAGAGTCAGAGTCTAAGTGGCTAATACTTCTCACATTTAGAAATTCGTCTCCATGATGCCAAACAGGCTGAGCCGCTCTGCATGCCCACAGTCTGATTAGCCATCCCTTTACAGTTTGATTGAACCGAGCCTCATATTCCACAAAGTTTACCCCGTGAAGTCTGTAATGCGATGATTTTTTAGCAAATTCACAGAGTTATTGCAACCATGACCTTTAGAAAACACTTAATGTCATCCTCCCAAGTTTCTCAGTTCTGGTGCATGCTCATTTCTCCTTTTCCTGATCCCAGGCTTCATCAATTCTTTGTACATGTTGTTTTTCATCACTAGTCAATAGCATTGAATGACATGTTCCCATGGCTGATTCAATGCCCAGAACTTTAGTCTCCTGAGCACTCTGGGTGTATGTCTACATCCCTGACCCCCTAAGCTCCAAATTATATTCCTTTATTGTGTGATCTTACCACACACACACATACACACACACACACACACACAGACTTATTGCTACTAAGGTTCTACAGCAAACTTCATCTTGCACACTTCAATGAATAGTTGTCATAGTTCTCCCAACTCACACACTTTGTTTCAAAGTGTATGTCAACAGCTTTTTAGGAGTCTGCTGAATTGTTTGGTGTGTTGTACTGGTTAGAAAGAAGCATGACTGTTGAAGGAAGTGATTATAAATGGAGCTGTACAGGCAATGCTCATGAAGACAAGGAAATATTTGTTTTTAGAAATAGGAATGTTCTTATTTGGAGAATGAAGATCGAAGATGCAAAAGGTAAGATCAATTAACAGAGCAATAAAATTGATGCAAAATAAGTACCGAGTGTTCTTTCTATCCCAGAGAATCGGGCAAGGAGCCACCTTTCTTGAAGTATTCAGAAAAGGCAAACTTGTCTGCGTGCTTAAATGACAGATGGTGACTCCTTCACCTTCTAAGTCATTGGCAGGAGATGCCACGAGGAAAGCAAGCACCTATCAACTATACTACCACTCCAGACCAGGGGCTCTCATGGAAGGAAGTCGTGTGT
>PVKC010020261.1:0-18797 GCA_004027635.1 Crocidura indochinensis
AATCGGAAAGATCAAGGAGGAAAGAAGACAAGTGAAGCACTGCCTATGGGACTTTGGACGTAGAAACTACTTCTTTTCCATCTCTGTAACCCCCAAGGACACTGTATATCAGCTCAACAAAGTAATGATATTACAAGTGACCCTGAATCATCAAGCAGAGGTATTCTATTTCAAGGAGCAGAGAACAATACACCTCAAATCTATCATCAAAAATGAGGAGAAAAATCTCCACAGTTTAAAGAATTTCATGCACATGGGATTTGATTTATCCAGATAGTTATGTAAATAAAATAGGTTAACGTGTTTGTAAATAGATATGTCTACAGTCCAAGTGCACAGAGACTTTTATCCTAGTACTTTGTTTATGTTTTTATCCAATTATTTTAAAAAGAGCTATTAAAATAAGCATATATATAAGCATATATGTATATGCTTAAATACATATACATATATGCTTATACATATATAAGCATATATATACATATACATATATATATATGTATTTGATTTTTGGCCCACACCTGGTGGCATTCAGAAGTTACTCCTGGCTCTGTGCTCTGAATTCACTCCTGGGAAGTTCAGGAGACCATATGGGATGCCAAGAATAAAACCCAAGTCAGCCCTGGGTCGACAGCATGAAAGGCAAATGCTCTATCGCTGTGCTATCACTCCAGCTCCCATAAGCCTATATTCTTAATGATAATACTGAGACAAAACTTATTAGTTCTTGTGTACTAATAACACATATGATTATTTTATACACAAATGAAATGAACTCTAATTTAAGAAAGGAGGGGAAAAAAGGAATGTAAGCAGGAGGAAGACAATATGGGCTATATAGGAGATGTGATGATCTGATAAGAAAAATATACAGGACTGGAAATATGAAAGCACAGTGGGTAAAGAGGTTACTCCTGGCTATGCACTCAGAAATCACTCCTGTCTTGGGGGGAACTATATGGAACACAGTGGAATCGAATTGCGGTCTGTCCTGGGTCAGCCACATGCAAGGTTAATGCCCTACTGCTGTACCACCGCTCTGGCCCTAAAGTGCTTATTTTGCATACAGCTGACCCAAAATCGATTCTTGACATTGCTTATAGTTCCCTATTCACCAGCAGTAGTTATGCTGTAGCACAGAGTCAGTAATAGCCTCAAAGCACCTTTAGTTAGTTTAGTTTAGACATCAAAAAAAATTTTTTTAGTTTCATTACTTATTTATTAATTTATTTGCTTTTGGGGCTATATCTGGTGATGCTCACGAGTTACTCCTGGCTATGCATTCAGAAATCGCTCCTGGCTTGGTGGACCAAATGGGATGCCAGGGGATCTAACCACAGTCCATCCTAGGTTAGCATGTGCAGGCAAACACCCTACCCCTTGTGTCACCTCTCTGGGCCCCTCACATCAAACTTAAATAAAAGTATGGGGCCTGGGAGATAGCATGGAGGTAAGGCATTTGCCTTTCATGCAAAAGGTCATCGGTTCGAATCCCGGTGCCCCATATGGTACCCCGTGCCTGCCAGAAGCAATTTCTGAGCATGGAGCTAGGAGTAACCCCTGAGCACTGCCGGGTGTGACCACAAAATATATATATATATGAAGAGCTTCCTTTCTTCTTTTAAAGAGCTTTCTTTCTAAGGTGGTCATTGACCACTTTTCTGATGTAAAATGTAACATAAAACCTAAATAAGGACTCAACTCTTGGTAAACCAAGTAGACCCTCACAAATAGAAAGGAGAGTGAACACCTAGTACAAGGATGGCCAGTTTCCAGATTTTCAGAGCTATCACGTTCCCTTAAAGACTGAATCCCCTTGACTTGATGGAGAACTATGACAAGGTAGGGCATGCCCATTCTCGACAATAAGATTGGTCTAGAAATAAGCACTCTGACCTTTCCTGGACAAGAAGAATCAGGAGGAGAGAGAGATTCCAGGCTGTGTGAGAAATTGTCACTGTAGTCTCTCATAAGAAAGTATGTTTGAGAAGAAAGCTGACCTCAGCGAGCAGAGGCAAAGAGAACTAGTGGCTTATGTAGTAGCTATTTGAGGATCTCAAATGTCCATTCCATGTTACATTTATCTTTGATTTTTTTTTTTATTCTGGGAATCAATAAATCCCTCCTCTGATTTTAAGTCAAATGACATTTTGCTTTGTCTTCTAGGCAACCAGACAACCCAATGAACTTTAAATATAACCAGTGGAAGAGTCTACAATGGCGAATTCTCTGAATATTTTATTGGGAAGCTTGTGTCTTAGAATAAATGTCTACATAGTAGGTGACTGAATTGGACAATTTAGCTATAAATGAGGGAGAAATAGGTATTACACTTTAATACCTTCTCCTTCCCTTTCCACTATCCTACACTCAGAGTGAAAAAAAAATCCCAAATTGATTAATTCTGAAAGAACAACAAACCAAAAAGATCTAATTCACCCAAACCTTCTGCAATCTATAGTTTCATCTATGAGAGCTCTTTCCTACCCATGCAGGAGCAGTCTATTACCTAAAAATCTGGGTGAATCCCATTTCACTTTCTCCTGGTCCACATGACTTGGGTTGATGACTATTTCTGGCAAATGTAGTTCCAGACACCAATCCTTCGAATTGCCCTCTTCCATCCCCAGGTTAACATTTAAGTTAACCTGAACAGATATAATTCGGGGAGTTTGCCATCACAATTGGGGAAAAGGTTGCTGGCTTTCAACTGGACTTTGAAATTGCCAGAGGGTTTTTATGTAGAAGCTTTACCTGCAGAGAAGGGTTAAAGAAATGACATTCAGGCGAATGGAATGTTTTTTTCCATCCCTTGAATGTGAGCTCTGATTTCAGGCATGCATACAGTTCAACTCATCATTTGTTCCTTGTGATCCCAAATCTTCCAATGTGTCATTAACTCTGCCACCCTAGACTGAAATTCATGCGCTTGGTATTCTTGCCAGGGGTATAAAATGGGGTCTGAAAACTGCTTAGCAAAGTTATTGAATGTAAGATTCGTTTCAAAGGAATAGGACATATTTTTCCTTCCTTTTACTTAAGAGAGAATGGTCTAAATTAAAGTTAAGCATAGAGATAGTACTGTGTCTTGAGGCTTAGGAATTACTTGGCTCTGGGACTATACAGAGTGTCCAAAACCTAGCCTGGGTTAGCCACGTGCAAGACAAACACTCTACCCACTGTGCTACTGCTTTGGCCTCACAGTTTCTATTTTTATACACTATTCTATTTAGATAATTTTTCTCTCTCTGCTCTCCCTTTAATTTTATTCCTACGTATCAGTGGTCAAATAAGACTGTTCCCAAACTTTTCAATGTGCATTAGCACATATTATAAAGTGAGTTTTGCAGTAGATGCCTATACAAATTTCTTTAATGCAGCACTTCTTAAAGTTACTTTTTTTCACATTTAGCTATAATATTTCACTTTGTATCCCTGCCGCTAAAACCCCAATTTCCCAATTTTTAGAACAGCTTGTAAAACTAGCTTCATAAAACAGTTTGGGAAACACTAGTTTAGTGGTTTCTATCTACACAGATTTTACTGTCTGAATAATATGTAAGGAACTTTGAGTGACAATTGCACCCATTTGGATGTAACTTCAACTGACTCCATAATTAGAAATTTAAAATGCAAATTTTTCTAAATCAAATTGCCTTTACATTTAGACATGTTGCCGAGATTTGAATATGGGTATAATCATATTACTCCAATGTATCTAGTATTGGTAATCGACTCAAACGATCTATAAATACTTAACAAAAATAAGATAAGCTATGTCTAAACTGCATGTAAAAACAAGGGCCTGGGCTTTTAAAATATGGACAATGTACTTTATTCTTTCTTTTCTTTTATTTTTGTTCATGCCTCTTGGGAAAGACTGAAATGGATTGGAAACATCTTCATTTATATTCTGCACAACATGCATATTAGGGATTTATGTTAGTAAGGTGAGGACATGAAGGCATTGCTATTGAGCCTCAAATGTGGCAGTAAAGAATTAAAAGATCATCACCATCTCTCTTTAAATATAATGAAAATCTAACTTTACAACATTCCTCTTAAACGAGTCTCATCATGTTACTTGGCTATGCATGAAATCTTGGCATACACACACAAAAAATAAAAACAGGGTGGTTCTAAAGGTTCATTTATGTTGGCTGGATTACGAAGATTAGCTCCTCAGATGGTGTTCCAAAGAAGTCATCAAATGTAAGTATAATTGAAAATAAAATCCTGAAAACATTTAAATATTGATAGGGAAATGAAGAGATAGGATATAGTCGAGACAGTAGATATATCACATTAGTGTATATCATAAAAGATTAAAAAATAAAATTCTTTAGGGAGCATAGTAGTATGTTAGCTTTAGCAAGCATATTTTCTGGAAATAAAATATAGGATAACATTCTCATGGCAGAGACATACAGGATAATATGGAAGTTTACATAATCTAAATTCTAGGAAATTTGTGAAGATATTTTTCAAATGTGTCACTGGGTTTATTAATATGTTCTATTCATCTTGATCCTAGGGACAGCAAAGTCCTTTCTCAAAAGTAGACATTTTCTGTCACTTGGTCACTTTACACAAATGTTAGCCACTTTATTCTATAATCAGCATTGTCAAAATGTCCATATCATTGTTGATATGGATAATTTTAGTGACCCAGAAAGACTTTTGTTTTATTAACAATGTTGAGCCTGACAGCTATCATCTATTATCATTAGGTGCTGCCAAAAAAATTCAAGTATATTTAAATGGTTCTCACAAAACCACTATGTTGCAACTACTTTTACTATCTTCAATGGACAGAAGAAAACATAGGCACAGAAAACCTAAGTAATATACTCAAAATCACATAGTAGTATAAGGGCTGAGGTATTCTCAAATCAAGAAGTTTAGTAGAGAGTTCAAGTTTCCCCATTTTATAAATTTAAATTAGATTTAATTTCAACTTTAAGGAATTTAAGTCGATATTAGTCAAATGAAGTCACATAAGTTGTAAACAAATTAATATGTTACTCAGGTAGCAATGCTGCAACATGTAACACATGTTGGATTGCTTTCAGAGATAGTAAAGGATCAATAAAAAGATTAAGGATTCTAAGAGATTGTGAAGTGATTGCAAATCAGCAAATGACAGGTCAGAAACTTGGTTCTTTCTACTTTTGAAATGAATAGCCCAAACTTACCTGTTATTAGTGTTGCCCACAAAATGATCTTATAGAAAATAGCATACAATCACATTTCTATGGTTCAATTATTACTTATTATAATTTAAGCAAATATCAAACTTTGTGAAAAGCTGACAATCAGATCAAAAGCATTCATTACAGGATCTTTCTTACTAATTTCTCCAAAGGTTAAACCATTTGTTTTATTAAGAGGGCATAAGTTTAAGGTCTAGCTAGGAAATAAAAATGTGTTGTCTGACATTTTCCAAGTCAAATCCAACATTTATCAAATGATTCTAAATAATGATTTAAAAAAAAAGAAGTCAGGAGCTAGCAACCAAGGTATATACACAGCTTTTGTTATTGTAAATTTGCATTTTAAAAACCCTATTTTTCTTAAATATGCAAAAGTGCCTCAAACAATTTCTCTTGTAAAACTATCTCACTGAAATATTTTAAAATAAAGTTTCTGTATCTGAAGTGAATGTTTTGTGTTTTGGCAGTTTTAAAATCTCCTGAAATTTAATAGGGAATAAGTTGCATAGCTGATCTGAGTGTGTAACTTTTTTTTTTTTTTTTTGGTTTTTGGTTTTTGGGTCACACCCGGCAGTGCTCAGGGGTTACCCCTGGCTCCATGCTCAGAAATTGCTCCTGGCAGGCACGGGGGACCATATGGGGCACCGGGATTCAAACCGATGACCTTTTGCATGAAAGGCAAACGCCTTACCTCCTTGCTATCTCCCGGGCCCCTGAGTGTAACTTATAAATGAATAAAAAATGGTTTAGTTTTAAAAGTTACATCTGAGAGTGTTATATAAAACAAAAAAATACTTATTGGTATTTACAATATTTCATGCAATTTGTTATTCATTAAATCAGAGGAAAATATGTACTACTATTTTTGGATAAAGCAAATAATATTCAAAATTGGCACCACTATGTGAAAAACCAAATGTTTTAATGAGGCTATCAAGAACAACAGTTCAATATTTCATTGGATACATTAATATTGATCCATAATATACAGTGCTATGGACCATACAGAAATTATTGCTGCATCCAGCAGCAAATGACTATTATTAACATTACAGTACCAAGTGTCCGCAAGAGACAATAATTTGTCATTATTTTCAAGAAATAGGTTTTTTAATATACTGTATCAACATCAATTTTTCCCCAGTGCATTTAAAAATATTAATAAGTACATACCTTTGTGCTTTATTTCATGTCTTTTTTTTTTTAACTTCCTATGTACTTAGTTTGTTCTTATTGCTGTAGTATTTTAAAAACAACCAGAAGGAACTTTATCATCCTATGCATGACCAGGTTGGTTGTTTTGTTTTTGTTGTTGTTGGTTTTTGGCAAAGTCAGTTTTGGTATTTCCATGGTCTGACCCAGAGGCAGGTAGACAAGTTTGGCATTTTGGTCTCTCCATATGGAGGTCCAACCCCAAGTCAAAATTCTGCACCCAGGGATAGGGAGGATAGGTAAGGATCATTCTCTTATTGTTTGAAATGGCGAGCCCAAACCACAACCTCTTGGCTGAACAAGTCCCTAAAATGAATCCACAGTCTATTTGGCAAAAAATAAATAAATAAAACCACCCCTAAGGTTGCAGCATTCTCCTGACTAGTTCACCTGTCATTCCCAGAAACTGTCTTTTAAGAAAGGGAATGAACACAGGTAATGGTGAGTTCAGGAGTTGCTCATCAGGGCAGTGGTAAAAGATGCCATTTCTTTCAACAATGCTTTCTAGTAGGTCACTTTTCCTGGGCCACAGTCTCTGGGCCACTGGGTGAGTAAACCTTGCTCTAATTTAAGACCCCTCAAAATCAGCTAAGGAAACTAGCATCATACCAGTGCAATCTTTGACATTTGCACCCAAACCCCCTCCCCCCATATAAATATGAAGAGAAAAATAGACAATGCTATGATTGTATCAATGAACACTATGGTACAATTAGCTGTTCATGCAAATTTTCATTACTATTCTAGGAGAAGAGCTACACAGTTAAGAGGGTTGAAAGAATGGGAACAAATTTTCCCTACCCCCTTAAGTAATAAAGCTATAAAACTGATAGCATCATCAATGGTTTCAAGGATTCTCATTGCCCGACGTGCACGGGAACGATGCAGTTGGTTATTTTCATGTAAGTCATCCATTCATACACATCTTACAATCACTCTTTCTATCTGAACCTTTCAATACCCATTACCAATTCACATTTGATATTTAAATTCATTTTCTGTCTTTTTTTTTTAAAAACCCTCTGGAATAAGGTTTTTTGATGAAAGAAGTTGGCACTGTCACTAAAATATATTTAATATTAAAAATATCTGAAGGAAAATTGGAAGCTCTTAAATTGTCTACATAGGCACCATGCTATACGTTCTTTTTAGCTATAGATACCATCTTGAAATCTTCTCCTATATTACAGTTCAGTCAGTGCTAGTCCAAAAAAGACTACTGCTATATTTAAGGCACTTCATTCTGAATGGATATGCATTATGCCATTTGCTATTCAACTGTAGGCTGTTACTGAGAAATTCCATTCAGCAGCCTGCCTCTTAACACCATATGTCATCTGTATAAAACATCTAGGACTGATAGGATACATGTAACACTACTGTTATTGCATAGGACTACACAAGTAGATAATGCACTGAAACTAATTTACAACATTGCTGCTTGTTAAAACATTGTTATCAAGTAACAGTAATTTGCCAATACAGTATTCCCCTCTTTAAAAAACCTCAGCAAGTTTGCTGAAATAAAGCCCAATTTAAAGAACCATAATGGGTGTATTAGCACTACAGATATCAGTCTCCAAGAATATTGCTATTTTTATATCACTAAAAATAAATATGTACGTTTATTTTTCTAAAAAGCTGGTTTTAACCTATTAATACTACACCTTAAATGTGTGGAAACAGTTCTGAGTGAGATTGTAATATACAAAATATTTGCAAAGCTCTCTCCAAACATAAGACCTTGCATAAAAGTTTTCTTTCACGTGTATGTATATAAAGTATGCAGAAAACCACCAGTGAATTGTAAAAATATTGAAAACTTTCCATCTTAAATGCATATGCTACAAATTAATACAAACACATTGAAAAGAATGATTATAAGGAATCAGTACAAATCAAATGAACAATGAGACAATTTAAAAATAAAAATAGAAAAGCCAATTAGAAATTTAGAAGTTTAATTTTCTTATCAAAAGCAAAACAAAACAAAATCAAAAATAAAAAAACAAAAACAGAAATGTCAAACTTTCAGTGCTCCTCAGTATTTTACTTTGAGTGAACACTGATTTCCATTTCAAAATAAAATATATCTTATGAAAAACTGGATCACATCCATTGATGAGGAAAACTGTAACAGTACCAAATTAAAAAACCAGGGTAGACCCTACATTTTGAGCCTTGGTCTGTCGGTTTTCAATTTCAGTTGTACCTAAGTAAGGGATAAGTTCTGCTCTCTAACAAGACTATCCTCAGAGAAATGGTTGTATATATATTTTTCTTTGATTGAATATAGTATTTCTTTAAATAGTTTGCAGTACAAAGAGTAAATGATGCTAGGTACTGTATCTTTAAGGCAGTACCGATGAATGAATACATTTACAAAATAGTCAAGAATAAAATTGCAAGAATTTCTTTTCTTCCTCTCATTCTCCCTCTGCTATCTTTTTTTCTTTCACTTCTCTGTTGCCTTACATTCTTTCAATTAAATTTTACATTTAATTTTCAAGGAAAGCACAGGCATAAAAATCTCAAACCAAGTTTTCCCTGAATAAAAAGGGACAGAGATCGCTCTGATGCAAAAATTCTCTTGCTCAGAAAGCTAAAGTCTGGGGTGAATTCAGTTCACAGATACTGTACATTCATTGTACAATACTTTGGAGGCATTTGTAGTTGTAAAATAGAATATACAAGTCTTGTTTCACAAAATTCTAAAAATAAAATATATCTTGGGCTATTGATAAAGCATGAAAAAAATTCATATTAAAGGAAAATTATCAAGGATAAAACCCTCCAGGTATATTCTTAAATCTACTAATCAAGAAAGGAAGCAGTTTGTGATGGGGCAGAGCAGGGAGGATTGCTAACAAGCATGCTCCGTTTCTTCCATGCTCATACTGCTCCTCCGGCTGCTTGTTTTGGAGGCTCCAGGGGACACTGATGACAGAAGTGGATCTGTTACTCCGACAGGGGAAAGAGTATCATCCATGAGGATGTCTTCCAGTTTGGATCCCATTTTGGGAGGAACACTGTAGACTTGGTTATTCTCAGTCCCCGTCCCGAGGTTGTTGTGGAAGGAGATGGTGCCATCAGTGAGATCCAGCGTGGTTGTACAAGTCAGGTCTGCATGATGCTGAAGGAGGTCCTGGTTGCAGTTTTCCAGGGTTGGTTCTTGCTTGATGAGCCGATTCACCAGATCTGGAGAGCAGAGACCAGTGGAGGGAATGAGGGACAGTCCATGTGCTCTAGCCTGCATTTCAAGTTCCTAAAATTAAAAGTAAAAATCAGTCACTTACATTGTAAGTGCAGAAGATCTGGAGGCAGTGAACCTATTGTACATTTGCTGCTGTGATGGAAACAGAGGATATGCATTTGCCCAGATGCAGTGGAGTTATATACCATGAGTGAACCGTCATGAGAGTTAAGGACTTTGGGTGATTATGTCATGATATGTCACAGAAGCCCCTTCAATTTTCATAACTGTCTGCTTCCTGTGAAGGGTACAGATAACTTGGGAATTGGAGAGGGTAGAGAGGAAGGAAGCATGGCAAAATTTGAGCTTTCTACTCAACTAGCTATGAGCCTAAAACTTCTCTCAAATTGTGTTTTAGATTTCTTAAGGCACATAATATAGGGATCACTGGCAAGTCTATGAGTTGAGTTTTAGAAAGTATATGTGTTCTTTTAAATGATTTTTTTATTGTTTGCTTTCCTTAGAACTGTTTATTTATAAATTTTAATTCATAAAATACATGAAAAGTCAACAAATGCCCCAATTCTACTTCTGACAAGGCCTAATAGCATCCTTAAGATACAAGAAATATGTGATAACGGAATGTAACTTTGGGGTAGGTTACTTTGTCTTCCTTTAGAGGGAAAATTGCTCTCCAAGATGATGCTGCTTCTCAATCTTGCTCATAAACCTGAAGACACATGCTCCAGAAATACTACGTTTAATCTCTGGTACAGACTATCCTAGATCTTTCTCTGAATTCAATTCCAGTGTTCTTTTTATGACTTAAATCCAACTACAAACATGTTTTAAATCATGGTTATTAAATAACGATATTAAAAAAGGTAAACGTCAAAGAATATAAATTCTGCCTCCATAGAGCAGGATTTGAAAAAAATCTGAACAAATGGGACTATATCAAACTAAAATATTTCTGTATTGCAAAAGAAACACAAGCTAAAATTAGAAGATGGCTAACTGAAAAAATTCTTGCACTCCACACATCAGATAAAGGTTTGCTATCTAGGATATACAAAGTACTCACAAAGGTTAACTCCACAAAAATCTATAAACTCATCAAAAAAAATGGGGAGATAAAATGAACAGACATTTCTCCAAGAAAGATCAACAGATGGCCAACAGACTCATGAAAAAAATGTGCATCATCATTTATCATTAGGAAAATCCAGATTAAGACAACATTAAGATAACATCTTCTACCACTGAAGATGGCACATATGAAAAACACTAGAAACAATCTCTGTTGACAGGGTTGTTGTGAGAAAGGAACTCTCATTCATTGCTGGTGGGAATGCTACCTGGTTTAACCCCTATAGAAAACAATATGGAGGGTTCTCAGTAAACTCAAAACAGAGCTTCTATGTGACCCAGAAAACTCTCCTTTGGGTATCTATTCCAGGAAAAAACAATATTCATCCAAAAGGATGTATGCACGTCACTATTCATTGCAGCACTCAGTACAATAGCTAAGACTTGGAATCAACTTAGATATATAATAACAGATGAGTGTATCATAAAGATGTGGTGTTTATATATATATATATGTGTGTGTGTGTGTGTGTGTGTGTGTGTGTGTGTGTGTGTGTGTAAATTACATAGCTATAAAGAATAATATAATGTAGTTTGTAAAAACACAAATGTTAAATGAAGTAAACCAGAAGAAGGATAAATACAGAATGATACACTTATATGTGGTATAACCACATAAAGAAATGCATGGATCCAAATGGGAGTTGTCTCAAACACCCTATGTCTCAGAGTATGGTACAGAGAAGAAAAGAAACTGAGGAAGGAGGAGAAACTCAAATATGAAAGGATGCAGGCCAGAAGCCAAGTTGTCTCAGGTAAAGTGTAGTGTTTGAGATATACCTTGGAAACATGGTAGAGGGAGTCAACACTGGTTGTGGGACTGGCTCTGATTCATGTTATGTCTGTTTCTTTTTTTTTTGGGGGGGGGGGTTCACACCCGGCAGCACTCAGGGGTTACTCCTGGCTCTATGTTCAGAAATCGCTCCTGGCAGGCTCGAGGGACCATATGGGATGCCGGGATTCGAACCACCATCCTTTTACATGCAAGGCAAACGCCCTACCTCAATGCTATCTCCCTAGCCTCATTGTATGTCTGAAACCCAACTATGAAGGACTCTGTAGATCACAATAGTTTCAATAAAGTAAAATAAAATAAACAAAGTGATTTCATAACAACCATTTGTATTGATGAGTTATCAATACAACTCATCAATATCAAGAGCATTTATAAATTAACTTGGGCCTATCAAACTCAAGAGATTAAAGGCCCAGGCATTACTAACAAAGAAATAGGATTATGAAGCAAACAAAAGCCAAAAAGGAGTGTGTGTTATGGGGAAGAATTTTCAAATGACATAAAACCTCTGCTTCACTACAGAACTTCTGACAGACACTCTGAGGAAATGCCTCTAACTCTTGGTCCCTGCAGACACTGCAGTGAAAGCAGATATGGAGGGGAGGTGTGGTGGTATCCATCTACTCAAAAGAAAGTGCAGTGTCTAGTGGTAGATTGTCTTCTGAGTCAGCAAGTAAATGAAAATTCTTCTTGCAGACTTTCCTTTTTTCTCAAGAATGGAAGCCATGCCTTTGCAAACTCAGGTTGAGAGGCAAAGTGCCTAAGAGCTAATGATACTACTAGGAGCTAATGATAAAAAAAAAAAGAAAGAGAGCTCCTATCTCATATTTATGCTTGCGAGTACCCTCACTACCTGAAATGTAGAATCAAATCCTTACAGTAAAATGAATACATTTCTCTCTCTAAGAATAAAACATTACATAAGTGAAAGGCATATATGCTGTTATTTCTCTATCTGCAATGGTTTCCAAATTTTATATGTTGGTGATGATGAAACCTGGGGGGATGGGTTGGGCAAGGAGAGTGGAAAGAGGGTTCCTAACATGAATTTTGATAATGGTTTCACAGCTCCACTAAATTCAAAACTTATACTTAACGGCTACTGTTAATTCTCCTATACAGCATATTGTTATGCATAATTATTCCTATGATTATCTGGGCTCTTTACCTCCACTTAATACACTCACATTTCATTGTCTTGCCATGCCATTTGGACATGGAATTTTCAGGTCCTTTAGACAATGAGAGCTCTTTAAAAAGTGACCACAGAGACTTTCCTTGCTTCCTCTGTGTGTAAGGATCCAGCAAAAAGAGATATGTCTATGATTAGGTGCAAAACTACAGAGTCTTAATCTGAGACTCCCTAATTTCCAGAACTGTGGAAACAAGTGCTTGTTGTCTAAACCAGTCAGTACTATTTTTATCAGAGTTATACAAATGAATCAAGAAAGTCACTGTGAATACTGAACAAGTGAAAATAAAATCACTCATCCTAAAGGAAATATAGAATTTGGGTCAAATCTATGACTGGCCACCTTTCAACAGCCAATCAAAATCCCACTTCATTTTCTGGGTGCTCCTATTCAAAGACTCCTGATATGGGAGTCATACTACAGCACTCACTCATGCCTGGACAAACTCAACTTCCAAAGGCATTTTGTAGCCTTCACATTGCTAAAGAATATGACTTCAGCTCTCTGCTTAAAGGCCATCTTAATTGGAGAAATCACTAAGAAAAAGAAGTTACAATTGTGAGGGGAAATGACACTGAATAGCTGTCAAAACGGCACTAGCTTAATAATGTGGACTGGAAGAAAAAGGTAGAGTATTGCATGGTTCAATCTTAACCAAACTAAATGAGTAGATTAACATCTGGGACAACTCAAGCCTGTCAATTGTTCTGCACTTTTCTTAAATGACCAAGATTAGGACAAAAATAGTGAGCTGACAATTACAAATACATCTGTAACCAGAGTAGACTAATTCAGAAACAAGGAATTCATAAATAATGAGTGTTGACTGTAGTAGGGTCATGGAAAGAAACTTCCTCCAGACTCATTATAACCTTTTTTCACCCATTATAAACCTATGTCATGTACCTGAATTCTGAGCAACAAATGCCGGTTAGCATGCTCCAGTTTCTTCTGTCGGTTTTCAAGTTCTTTTGCACGCTGTTGTTCTCGTTGCAACTTTCTGATATAGTCTACAGAGGCTTTTAAAATGGTTCCCTTGTTCCAGCGCATGTCTCTGTAATAAAAATGGAAGGAAATAGATTTTTGTAGGATTTGAGGTTCAGTGAAAATTCAGAATATTCAGAGCATTCAATGTCCAAGGATATGGTAACAATTAGAAGTTGATAATAGCTATCATTAGCAGAATGAATGCTGCTATGGGCTGAACACTGCCCACCCACTTCTTATACTTATCTTCCTTCACCCAGACAAGCACTTAGAAAGTGCGGGATATTGTTGAAGTGTGAAAACAGATTGGTTGACCTGCCTGAGGTCATAGTGTTACTACGTGGGGAATCTAGACTTAATAGGTTTGTTGGTTACAGTATGATTATTTTTAAACACTATTCTGGACTATTAAAGTTAATTCACCCAGCCAGACAAAATAAGCCCTGGTTAAAAGAAAGAAAGTCCACTAGATCCCATATTTGATCGTATGTGGAATGAACATGACATCATTGGGCTTTATCGTGAATTTTCATAGGCAAATTATCAAACCTTCTCTGTTTTCATTCTCTCTTTTATAAATAGTGATACAAACTTGTAGCGGTAGCCACAAAGATACAAGTTATTAAAATCAAAGGAGTTACTTCATATGAATGTGCTGTCTAAAATGCAACTCAAATAATAGAGCAGGAACTGTGGAAAGGGCTCAACATAACACTTACAAAAGTTACCTTTAAATAGCACTTACTATGTGCCAGATTAAAAAAGTATTTTGTGGCACATGTATATTGCCAGCTCATGCACAAGGTGGCCACATGTTGACGCCCATGTTGGCCACATCTCCCCTCTTGAGATGTGTACTTTTATACTTTTAATTCTGGAATGTGTGCTCTCCCTGCCATTGGAGAATCTTCCTTGAGTGGGTTACTCTCTTACACTTTCCCTCACCTTCTCAGTGCCTCCAAATAAAATGTATTTTTACTGGGAAAAAATGTATTTTGTTATTCACTTTATCATAAGAGCATCAACAGATAGTCACTAATATTACCCTCACTTTGCAAATAAAAAACTAAGACAGAGAAGTAATCCATCCAAGGCCATACAGTGAGGAACTAACATGTAAATCCAGGAAGCTAGATTGTCTGAATCCAGAGTCTACATCTTATACTAGAATTTCTCAGTTAAGAGTTACATGGATCCCCCAAATATCCAAGGTTCAACACAGTGAATATCTGATAAATGAGAGGTTACAGCCCTGGACAAAGTTTGAGAAGCTTTTCTAAACCATTATATTATTTTCCTCTTATGTGATTGTATCCTTAGAACAAATAAACTAGGAAGGAATTTTCTGGTTTCATCCTCTTTTGTAATAATGAGAAAAATAAAACACAAGAGTTCAAGTCGCCTCCTCAAAGTTAGTTATCCAGTAAGGAAAAGTTTTATAATTCGAAACCAGGCAGGCTGAGCTCAGTGCCTTTTGGTTTTGCAACCAATATTGTTGAATGCACTCATAGATGAGAAAATTAGTAGGTAAAAATGGATTAAAAAACTGAGGGGTAAAAATGACATTATATTACTTAATATTTCTACAGGCCTTTAAATTATTCTGAGCCCCTATATAGACAATGTTTTGGATGATCACAAGGCTAATACAGAAAGTAAATATAATTTAATGTAAAAACGATCTCCAACTTCATAATCTATAGCTGCTAAGAGCACATCAGAAGTATCAGGTGAGACATGTGAACAGAGAGCCATTAAAACAAGCCACCAAATAATTGATCCTCATATGGTTTAGATAAAGAGCAAAACAGAAGTTCTCCCAAGAGAGGCAGAGTCGCAGCCCCTAGAGAATTCCCTGGGGGTGGCCCTTGGGGACAGTGTACCAAAGATGGCAACCCAGGGAGGTGTCCTGGGATATTCAGAGTGAGCACAACTTGCTGAGACTAAAGTGACAGAAACTTAACTCAGAGAGAACTACAAAGAATGCCTGAACCAGACAACAAGACAAGAAACCAGCACTGCAATGTGAAAAAGCAACTACTTACTACTTTGTTTTTGAAAAAGATATGCTGATTTCATCCTATTATTTTAGATTTTGCTTCCTAGTAAGAAAAATCAATCAGGGATGCTGTGTGTGTGTGTTTGTGTGTGTGTGTGTGTGTGATAGAGGGAGAATCTTTTTTTGTCTTCACATAGAGTGTGAATAGGTCCACAGGTAAAGTAAGTTTAAATCTAGAGTACAAGAGAGCTTTGAGGGTCAAGATATCTCCAGTGCAACCTCAAAGTCCATTTCAAAACCCATATATGGGCAAACTCCCCAAAAAGACTAGTCTGTTTTATTTTAAAACAATTCCTACCTGTATTGGGAACTTAGGGGACAAAAAAAAATAAAAATAAAAAAATAAAACAATTCCTACAATTAAAGATAATTATCAGTTCAGATTATAAACACGTAAGTATTCCAACATAATGGAGAAAGAAGATATGCAAATAGAGGCTTTCTCTGCAGCCCCATAATTTCATAATATGTTACTAAAGAGATTCGCATGCTACAGTTTAAAAGAATATGCTAAAAAGTGAAAGCTGATAAAGAACAGGAAAATGGGAATTCAATTTCAACTATCATGCAAGACTGACTATAGGAAATGAAGGTCACAGCCCCTTAGTAGTAGAATAAATTTGAGCTGCAGACTTGAGAATCTGAATAGAGTTTTAAAACGGCTTTCCTTGAAACCTGGGGAAAGGCAAACGTTGAAGATAGAAATTGTGCTTGAACATTCATCAAACCACCTCACAATGGGCAAAACGGCTTTATTTTATTTTGCCACAAATTCCCTGACAATAATGTGAATAGCAAATTTAATAAGCCTTAAGTGAATAATGCTTGATTTCATCTTTACATTTTATTGGGTAGCCAAAAGGTCATATTCAAAGGCTAATTTCATAGAATGCTGGTGGGAGCCATTAAAACATATATATATTTTCTAGCCCCTCACTTCATATGGGCCAATTTCTAACAGATAAAAATTGTGTATTTGTTGTGTTATTTGCTGATGTTGCTGGCAAGAAAATTATCTTATAACTATTAGCTTTGAAATGGGGAATAGAAGAGAACTTGAAAACTGAAATATTGATTAGCTGATTTGAACTTGTAAAAGAATTAATAATTACATTTAGCTTCCTAGATTACTAAAACAGAAAGGTAAAAATAACGGATTTTGGTATACTGAATATTATTAAACTTGAGGTCTCTAGTATCAGTTCCAAATATGACAATGTTATACAAAATGATTCAACAAATCATTATTTAGTAGCTATTGATACCTATATTTCGTGAAATGTTAAAGTAACTTTAAATATCATTTCATTTATAACTAAGGTTTCTTATATTTCAGAAAGCCACCTCTTTACAATGAAAGCCAAATACCTTATGTCCTATACTTCGTTTGTAAAATCATTTTCTTTTCAAAATTTTTGTTTGATAAGATTTATTAAAATAAATATATAAAGTAAGAGAGAATTTCTTTATTCTAGTTTTTAGAACTCTGCACTTTTTGCAATACGTGGAAAAAACATTAAGATAGAAAAATTATATGATGCAGATTAATATGCAATTGTACTCACGGATCATTTGATTTGGGAATCAAAGTACCTAGTTCTTTAATTCGGTCATTTATATTGAATCTTCTTCTTCGTTCAACTTTAAGAAAAGAGCATAGGAAGGGCTATTAGTAGCAGAGCCACAAACCCATTTATAAATCTCATTAAAGACATGTGCACGTTTAATTTTGTCAGGTTGGGACAAAGTAAACCCGAATCTATATTCTCCCACTTGGTACTAAGTTGAAATACTCTAAAAAAAATGAATTTTCTTTTTAAAGAACTTTTCCACTTACAAATAAATCCTCAAGATACACAATTTATTAACAGGACATATAATAAACTTGAAATTGTGGAGTTACAATCCTCAGTTACAACTGACAACACAACGTTGGCTAGCAACAAACAGGAAAGAACTTGGTCCTACAAAGCAGAGAGCAACAAACTTTATGGAAAGTAAAGTGCTTTAGGTTTTGCAAGCCAAAGTAAAAAATGAATACATTATGTAGTGACTAATATAATAAGAAAATAAAATACTTGGAAATATTAAGAATATAATCATTTTAATCAGGTAAACATTTTTGCAATGTAATGAAAAACATTGCCAAAATTTGAATTTTTATGTAGTAGATAAATAGCTCAAAGTTTTAACCATTTAACACATAAAAATCATTCTGAACTTACAGGCCATTAAAAAAATACCATGCTATAGCCTATTACTGCCAAATAGAAATTGTCAAATTTACATTGCTTCTAATGTGAATCTCAGTTGTAATTTTATATTTTCCAGTAGCCATATCAAAAAACCTTGACAATAAAATTAAATTTAATATTTTATTAAATGATATATATTAAAATATCCTTTTCAAGGAGGAGACACCATTGTCCAAACAAGTGGAAGTAAAGATATACAAATGGGACTACATTAAACTGAGAAGTTTCTGCACCTCAAAGGAAACAGTGACTAGTTTACAAAGGCCACCCACAGAATGGGAGAAACTATTCACCCAATAACCATCAGCTAAGGGGCTAATATCTAAGATATACAAGGTACTGACAGAGAATTTAACAAAAAAATAAAAACATATAACCCCATCAAAAAATGGGGAGAAGAAATGAACAGATTTTCCTCAATGAAGAAGTACAGATGGCCAAAAGGCACATGAAAAAAATGCTCCACATTACTATTCATCAGGGAGATGCAAATCAAAACAACAATGAAGAACCAACTCACACCACAGAGACTGGCACACATCACAAAGAATAAGAACAATTAGTGCTAGTGGGAACATGAAGAGGAAGGAACTCTCATTCACTGCTGGTGAAATGGCAATAGTGCAGCTTTTCTGGAAAACAATACAGAAATTCCCCCAAAACCTGGAAATTGAGCTCCCTAGGAATACAAAAAAAAAATACAAAAATGCCCTCTGTATGCCTATCTTCATTGCAGCACT
>PVKC010020262.1:0-10379 GCA_004027635.1 Crocidura indochinensis
AATATTTATTGGTTTGAAATTTTATTAAACTTGAATTTATCAAGAACATAAGTTAGGCCCACTAAGTTAAAAAAAAAAAGCTTCTTGTAAATAAATGCTTCTTATCTGTATCCAAAATGAATGCAGACAGTGATCTCCCTCCCACTCCATTTCATTGCCAGAAAAGGAGCCCTCCCTTGCAGACATTGAAATGTCTCCAAACCACAAGAACCACCACCATGGTAGCATCTGGGATTAATATGATAGAAGCTGCCAAGTCTTTCTCCTCACAGTTCTGTCACCATCTCAGCCAGAATGTGGGTCTGTTAAAAATACCTCCCCAGAGCCAGAAATTTTACTAAATTTATTTCTGTACAAGTAATAGTACATAATTAAACCATACCTAATAACACCAAAGGTTAAAATAATTGGGTCCTTGCTTATCTTTTCCCAGAAACTATGACCATAGCCCTGTTTGTTTACTTTTTTGCCAGACTGCAGAATTCTATTCGAGAGCCTACATATTCTTCATATTTCTATTACAATTTTTAAAAGTAAACTTATCTTTGATCATATATTCAAAACATGGCATGTATATTCTTTGTCTTTATGATTCATAAGTAAAATACTAACAAATGTGACATATCATTGTCATGTGTGGAAAATCATGTTCCAACACTGTAGTTATTAAGAAAGATAAAAAGTCACAGGCTTTAAGAATTGTTTTGTGGAGGTAGGGTAAAAAATTGTCTATAAAATATTAGACTAAAGTGTGACTACTCAGTTATTCATCCCATTGCACTGGCCTATGTGACCCTTGATGTGTGTCATTGATAAGTCTATGAACATTAACACAATTAATTTATAGATAGACATAAAGAAAAATGTTTTATAGCATAATGCGTACACATATATAGGTCTTCTATAGATGTATTATAACAAATTTTTCTTTATTAAACCAGTTACAGTTTGTATTACACTGATTTATTTTTGTTGAATATAGATTTATAATTAATAATACATTCTTATTAATTAATTAATTAGAGATTAGACTGAGAGGTTTTTTTTTTTTTTTGGTTTTTGGGTCACACCCGGCAGTGCTCAGGGGTTACTCCTGGCTCCATGCTCAGAAATTGGGGCACCGGGATTCAAACCGATGACCTTTTGCATGAAAGGCAAACGCCTTACCTCCATGCTATCTCCCGGGTCCCAGACTGAGAGTTTTATCTTCAATCCAAATGTAAGTTCTAGGAAAAATGCTATTTAGCAGATGATCAGAAACAATAAATAAAATTTCATGGGTTTTGGTTAGAGAATTTTTCAAAAGGTTTTACTATAAATAACTATAGAACTTAACAATTACTGACCATTGTATTAGATTTCCAAGTATTACTTCAGTCTGTGCAATTATTCAACAACCAGAATCCCCTCAGATGATTTATCTACTTTTCTCATATAATATCATTGCTTGTATCTATTTAATTTTATATTCTCAGTTATTTTTCAAACTATAATACCTTAATTTGCTATAGTTCTAGTTCCAAAATGTTTTTAATGTTTAGGTGAATATAGATACACCATCAGTTTAGGCTACTAGAATAAAGAATTATGACCAATTTATAGATAAAAATTTTTAGACTCAGCAGAGATACAAGAAATAAGTCCTACTTGATAATTTCATTACATATGAGCCTAAAAGTAAGCTTTTTGTATATAAATAAAACTAGTGCATAATTTTCAAACTATAGAAATATATATGTCCATTCATCCGTTTACTTCTCTGTTATAAACATTTAGCATAATATATGTCAAGTCATAAGCATGTCATATATTTGTTTCAAAATCATGACTGTTGTCTATATTTAATAATATATAAATATATAAACATATTATTCATATATAAATATAAAAATCATGTATGACATAAGATCCCACTTAATTCCACAAATATTATTTCACTTCATACCAATATGTAATAAATATATTTTATCTTTAATGTTTTTATAGATCCATATTTTGCATAAATTTGCACTTCAAGGGTAGTTTCTATAGCTTTGCACATATGTTTTATTATGTTGCAATTTCTTGTTGGTAAGTACATTCTTTATTTGCTAAACTAAAATATTACAATGCTATTACTGCTTATTATAATATTGGTCTTCAGTTATACATCAATAATAACAAAGTTATTACTTATATCACTTTTAGTCCACCATTGTTGTTCTCCTCCCTCTTCATTCATAATCCCAGATCTTTTGTCAAAATACAAGAGTTTGTTTTGTTTGCATTAGTTCATTCTTTTTGTTTCATTATATACCAATATGAGTGAAGTCATCTAGTATTTGCCATTTTTTTCATTTATCACAGTATGACACCACATATTCTGTCCAAGTTGGTATAAATGTTTAGATTTTATCATTTCTTATAGCTAAGTGTATATATTTAACATGTATGTTAAATATATGGAAGTGTATAGCAAAGTGTGTATATGTAACAGTTTCTTTCTTTTTGTTTTTGGGACACAATGGTGATGTTCCTGGCTATGCATTCAGTAATTGCTCCTGGCTTGGGGGACCATATGGAACATGGGTGAATTAACCCGTGGTTCATCCTAGATTAGCATGGGCAAGACAGACTCCTTACCACTTGTGCCATGCTCCTGCCCTCGTAATAGTTCCATTTTTCTAAGTTCATATGCTATTGGATTTTTGGTTGTTTTCAGATCTTGACTAATGCAGTCATCACTGCAGGAATATTAGTGCTCATATATAAAATCAGTGTTTCATATTCAATGGTTAGGTACCAAGAAGTAAATTGTATGATAGTTACATTTTTAATTTTCTGAAATGACCATGTATTGTTTTCTTAATCATATGAAAATAATACTAGTCATAAATTAAAGTTCTTTTTAACCTTATCCCCACCAACACTGGTTATTTTGAGAAGTTTATACAGTTTTAGTTGTTTGTCTATAATAATTTTAACAGTGTTTGTTCTTCCAAGCATGAGCTCAGTTTGTTATTCAACATTTATATTTTGTAAATGGCCTCTACTATATAGTATAAGTTCTACCTCATTTTGGTGAGTGTTTTTAATATAAATGGATACTGAATCTCCTTCAACTCTCTCTCTCTGTATCAATTGAAATAATCATAAAAATTGGACTTTTTTATTAATTAATTTTCAATCTTGTTCCCTAGCATGTTACATGTCTCATATGCACTAAAGAACAAAGATATATTTAGCTTTTTGAGGGTGAGAAGACCTGGACATGTCTATTAATCCCAGTTCTTACAAGTCTTCAGTTATGACATTTGTAGCCTTATTGATTTTCTGTCTACTTGATATGTACAGTGATAAAAGTAAGATTTTAAAGTTCCCACTGTTATTGTGCTTCATTGATATATATATATATATTATATATATATATTAAGGTCGACTGCTAGTTGTTTGATGAACTTGCTGTGCTTTCATTTGATGCACATGAGTTCATAAGAAATATCTTGGAAATTTTTAATCTATTAAAAAGCATATAATTCCCCTATTTCTTAGTCTCTACTTTAATTTGAACACCATTTTTATCTGTAGCATTACAGGCATTCCTGTGTTTTGTTAGTTTACCATTTACATATATAATTATTTCCAATATTTTCTCAAAGTTTATTATGAGAATTCACATATGTCTCTTGTAAGCAGTAGAAGTTTTAATTTTGTTTCTTGATATATCCAGTTACTCCATGACTTTTGATAGAGAATATGAATTATTGAAAGTAAAATTATTGACATAAAGGTATTTATTGATATCTTTATTGGGAATTTTAGTGTTTCTGAAATTTAAATTTGTTAGTTTTAATTCCTCTTAATTTTTCACTTTCACTTTGATGTTCGTTTTTTATCCACATTTATTTTCCTTATCTTAGTTTCTTCGAAATATTTTTGCTTTGACATGCCATGTCATATACAGCCAAAATCGTATGCAAATTTTCTTTCTTAAATTTAAAGAAAATAAGCTGCAGTTTATTCTGAATGTACCCTTTATTATTTCACTATATTCCCACATTTAATATAATTTATATATCTTTCTGATTATGAGTAGGATTTCTTTGCCTTTATAGAAGATCACTTAGTAATTTATACAGAGCTTATTTAGGATCCATGGATGCCTTTAGCCTTTGTTTGAATTTTTTGTAAATCATTTCTTCAAATTCTAGTGATTACCTTGAAAGAAGATTCTTTGTTAGAGTTTCTGTTCATTCACTGTTGTTTTTTTTTTGTTTGTTTGTTTGTATGTATTAGTCTGCCTTTTTTCTTCTTTTCATAATAATATATTTACTTAAGTACCGTCATTACAAATGTTTGTAGTTGGGTTTCATTTATAAAAAAGAACACCCCCCTTCACCAGTGCAACATTCCCACCATCAATGTCCCCCATCAAACCCGTCAAGCTTTGAGTAGATTCTAACTTTTCCTTCTTGCTCATTGGCTTGTTGAGGAATCCTTCCCTGCCTACTCAGCTGAGAAGTCACTCCAATGTGAGTCTTATAGGGATTCCTAAAGATGTGAGTCTTGCGTTTCCTTTACTGCTTATAAGAGTCTGTCTCTCTTGTTCTTAGCATTTTTATTACAGTGAGTTTTGGTGTTTTGTTTGAGTTTATTTGAAACTCTTTATCTTGTGCATATTAACTCAGGAACTCCTAGATTAGGATTTATCTCTCTCTCTTCAATTAGGGAATCTTTCACATATTAATTCTTCGAATCTACCTCTAGAATGTGATGCAAATGTTGTTCTCTTTAGTGTCCCATAATCTTCGTGCTCTTCTTTTGTCCCTCTCTTTTAGAAGAATGTTCTCTACATTGTCTTCCTAGTCACAGTTTTGAGTTTTGTCTTCTTTCATTCTGCTGTTCAGACTACTCTGCTGCATTTCCCATTCAACCATTATATTCTTGAGTTCATTCACTATTGTTAAATGAACTCATTTCACTCTTTCAAACTGACTCTGACCTTATTGATGGTCTTTCCAATGAAATCTTCACTTAATTAAACATCAATAACACTGTTACTTATAAGTTTTTCTAGGCAGTTTAGAACATTCTGGCATGTTTGGGAACAGTTCTGGCTTTGTTCCCATCTGTTCAAGAGAGTAAATTCCATTTGATCATTGTTGCCTGCTGTTTTGTGAGAACTAAAACTAGAGATCTAAGCATGAGGTGATCTGAGCAATGATACAGTACTTATTCTCAACAAACTTTAACCTTGTCTGTGGTTTTGAGATTGTGAAGACTTTGGCACTGCTAGGGATTTGTGGTCTACAGCATCTACATGATGTACACCTGATCTACAGCATCTACATGCTGCTGGGAATTTGTGGTGATGAGTTTACTGCATCAGTTTTGTTCCTAAATCAGATAGAACCATGTAACCCCCAGCAGATCTGACTGGTATCAGGTTATTTTTTATTTCCTGGCACCCAGAACTCTGTATTAACAAGCTCTGGCTGGCCTAGGGAAAGTCCTATGTTCTCAACCTACATTTGGAGCAGACCTGGAATGAATCAAGTGTTCAATACAGGCAGGCAAAAGTAGGTCTGCCAGGTTCCTTTTTCTCTTCAGTATATCATTTTTAAATCCACTGCCTACAAGCAATAGGCTGCACTTTGTAAGGAGGGAACTGTTTCATATTTTATTTTAACTGAGGAAGTTTATATATCTCCACGTTCTATTGTTCTCCCTTTAGCAGGAGAATTTGTCCTTTAGTTGCTTGGGTGATATTCTGGTATAAAAAGTTCCATCTAAAATTTTTAAGAAGTCTTTCATATGCTTTGAACAGGTTGTGATCTTTATAATTCCAGGGTTGATATCAAGCTTTAATTTAGTTTTGAGTCTTCACTCAAAGTTGTAGAGGAATATTTGAGTAGAGTGCATTTCTTTCTCTTTTCTGTCTTTAGTCTGTTCCCTTGTAATCCTACAGGTCTCTTTTCACACTGCTACATCACACTGATGACATATTGCTGTGGATAAGTTTAATTCTGTAAAAGTTTGAAATTATGCACTATTGTATATATATGAAATAAAAATCATGGGCACTATCTTTTTGTATGTTTGTTATGTGAGGTTAGATTTTTTTATCTCCCCTCCTTATACACATTTTAAATGTGTATAAGAAATTTAATTTTTTTAATTTATTTTAGAAAATTTTGAGAAGTATTCTTTAGACTAAGTGTCAAAAGTTATTGAATATTTATGTTTATTTATTATGAAATCATACCTGAGAATTGTGTATATTATCTTATTCAGTATAACTATAGCTATAAAATGTTGGTCAAAATAAATAATCAGAATTTTGGAAGTGTATGCATTAATGCAGAACTATACTACAAAAACAAGCTAATAAATGTTCCCAAGTGAGATCAATGGAAAAAAAGTCCTGTATTAGAGGAATAGAGAAAAACTCGACTTGGAAAATTCACCAGTATCTTTCTAATAAATCAGCATGAAAAAATGTGAGACATTAATGTACACTTCATCACCATTCTCTACTGACTCTCCGTAATTAGAATCCTGCTTCTCTGCCTTTATTAAAGCCAAGTTGAAGCCCTCTTCAAGAAATTCCCCAGAGTCCCTGATTGCCTGGTTGAAGTCAGTTCATGAAAAGACTTTTTTTTGCAGCCCACCTTGAATAAAAAGCACCATATAGCACAACATTATGTTTAGCTACGTAGACCCTCAGGTTCTGATGTTTGGGTGGTAGCGATGTTACGTCTTTGAGAAGTTTTCTGCAGTCATTGATATTTAATCACAAAAATGTTCCAGACTTATCCTGAAAGAGGGGCCACTTTGGCTTAGGTTCGGATTTTAACTTAATCACCCTTGATTGCTCTCCTTCCTAGTTGGCAGGGTCCCAGAACTCCTTGCAGTACTCTAGAAATTAAATCCCATTAGTACTCAATATAACAGGAGGATCAAGAGGGAGGGATTGTCTCAAATTTCCTACTTGTTGTATTACTATTTATACATTGCCATATCACGCATGCTTGAACTAGTGATTGAGGGGAAAATAATTCTAATAGGTATTGGCAGTTAGCCCAGAAGCCCTACTTCATTCTTTGAACAGTGTTAGCATGTGAATCCTCTCCATGTTCCGGAGAGTTAAAATTGACTTTAGAATTTGATTTTTAAAATGACCATTGATATTCTTTGTTTTCTTGGTTAAATGTAAAGATTGCAGTTTTCTCATCTCGCTCACATTTATTTTCTACTAAAAATAAATTGAGACTATAGGAATGTACAGAAAACAGGCAACTGCAAAAAACTTTTTTAATCTATCTGATTCGTCCTGCTAAGTATTAAAACTGCATGTCAGTTTATGTTTTCTGGAAATTGTAAATGTAAGAATGAGAATAAAAGTGTAGGATTATCGGAAATGTGATGAATAGAATATAGAAGAATTGTCAGAAGTTTATTGTTTTTCTTTCATGTTTTTGAAAATGATACATTTTGTTGTTTTATATAATACCTACTGCATGGAATAAGCACATACAGGTATAAATATTTACCTGTCTTTACTTTCCAACTCACAATCATTTTTTGAAATTATTAAAACTTCTCTATGAGAAATACCTTGAAAAGAAAATAATCAAATTAATAACAATAGTTGATAATCCACTGAAGACCTCTCTAATATTGTCCCTCTGTGAAAATATTGATAATATATGTAAGTAACTATATAAAAATAATTATTGATGACTAAACAAAAATTATTTGCCCAAAATTTCCATCCAGTTTTCTCCTCACCCCTATTCTAAAAATGAATTTTATTGCAAACGTCAAATCATAGACTACTGAGAAAAGAGAAATATTAAGGTTAATGAGTGCTGCTTGGAGTAAGTAGAAAATTTCAAAATATTACATCATCTCCTTTCCTAAGATAGTTTTTATTTTACTTTTCCCATCATATATTTCCTATGTAATCAAGGATGGTTTTATGAAACCAATATATCTCTCACTTATACATATTATTATAGATATTTAACCATACTAAATATTCTATCAGAACATTGATACTGTACCTTTAAATAGAAATTGGTTTATCACACCTTATTCCCCCAGGTTTGGAATTTTCTTTAAAGCTTACATTTATACTTTTAGGGTCTATGGAAGGTGGACTAGGAAGAGATGGGGCACCTCTTTCCATGTCCATTAGCTAATATTTAAGAACAATACCTCAAAATCAAGAGCATTTCTGTAAAATAATGACAAAGGTTTACATTTTATATTTCAATCTATTTTATATCCCTGACATGAAATTTTCCTCAAGAAGTTTAAACATGCTTACCTAACATGGAATTGTCTATTTTGACCCCCATCTGTATAACTCAATTCAAGATTCATTATTTCAGAGTCCCGATTTTTGCCTCTGAATGACATCACTCTCTTGGCAAGCTTCTCCTAATTTAACATTGTTACCATTCATTTAGTACTTAATTATGCTCTTTTGAAAAAAATAATTATTTTATATGCTCGGTTCTTTAAATGAAGGACATAATCTTTTTGATATCAAACAGTATTGAAATGAGAGTGTTTAACATGTATTAGACACATAATAATTCTTCTATAATACTTTCTAAATTAATTCACAGTTGTATAATTGGAATTAAAATAAATGGGAATTTTTTGTGTAATTGAATTATATGTACATTTAAAAACAATATAGTATCATAAATCAATTTTTCCTTATTATGAAAAGGAAGGCATACCATGCAAGGTATTTGCTTTGCCTATAGCTGACTTGAATTTATTTGGGAGCCACATATATTCCTCTAAGTACAGTCAAGAATAAGCCCTGTGCACATTTAGGTGTGGTACAAAAATAAACACACAAGAATATGAACTCATGAACATATAAAAATCCCCTTACATTAATTCAATATTAAACAAAAGCCTTGTAAATGGTTTAATTTTTACATTTTTTCATTTAAGTACTTTGAAATAAAATATAAAATATTATTTTCTCTACAAATAAACTGATCTCAAATGTTTAAGATTTTAATCATATTCATGAAAAAATAAGATGAATCCTTACATATGGTTTCAAATAAGCCATATTGAAACTATAAATTTAAATACAGACACTAAATTTAATATTGTTAAATCTTAAGTGGTACAATTTGAAAAACTAAATTTATTGTGTATAAAAATAAAATAAACAGTTGCTTAGCATACCTTCAATGTTCCGGTTACTTATACTATTTTTCATATACTAGTGCATAATTGATATATATGTATACACAATAAGTCTTTGAGAAAATTTTTTCTCAAAACTGATGTTCCAAGTTATTATACACATGTAATACTGTATTAAGATTTAAATAATCTTTCCCGAGGTTGTTCTGCTAATAAGTGGGCATAAATGGTGTCATCTGAAAGATATAACTTTTGAATTTAAAAAAACATTGATTACATTGAACACTCTCAAACTCTCAGCATCTGCAATATGCAATGAATTCTATACTAAAACAATCTCTGAACTTGCTGTTTCCACTACACTAATTCTTTAGATTGCAATTTGAAGCCAATAATCAATATATAGGTCATGTAAATGTAACTGGTGAAGTTTCATGTATTGGAATTTGCCAGTGACATGAGAAACTTATAGTTTCTACTGGTCTGCTATAATTCAAAATAGAATCAGTTTTTATGTTCAGAAATCTAATTCTTCAAACAGTTGAATTTGGAAGAGTACCTGATATAGAATAATAGGATTAGGGCTAAGTATTGGGACTTGAAGCAGAATTAAAAGTCAACGTTAGTAAATAATAGAGTAGTCTTCAAGATTAGTCTTTATTTCTTGGGGCCAGAGAGATTGTACAGTAGGTACAGTGTTTGCATGGCATGTGGTGGATTTAGATTTGATCCCTATAACCCAATATAACCTGAGCCCACTAGAGGTAATTCCTGAGCTCTGACCCAGATGATAGCCTTGAACACACCAGTAGTGTTCTCCCTCCCACAAAAAGAAAAACTTTAGTATTACTCTGTTGAATAACTGAGTTTTAATGGCAAAATGATCATGCCTGTGTTGATAGTAAAAAAGAAAGCAATAGGGCCAGAGTGGTAGTGCAGTGGTAGGGCATTTGCCTTGCACGCGGCTGACCCAGGATGGACGTCAGTTCGATCCCCGGCGTCCCTTACCATCCCTCAAGCCAGAAGTGATTTCTGAGCACGTAGCCAGGAGTAAACCCTGAGAGTCACTGGGTGTGACCCCCCAAAAAAAAAGAAAAAAAAAGAAAGTAGTAATTAAATATCTTCACCCCAATTTTTTTGTTTACTAATATGATTATATATTTGAAACTAAGACTCTAGCACTCTAGCCTAGTATTAAAGTTAAAGATACATTCTGAAAT
>PVKC010020263.1:0-18700 GCA_004027635.1 Crocidura indochinensis
GGCAGGATTCAGAGGAATGTGTGGTGCTAGGGATTGAACCTAGGTTAGGCTTTGCCTGCTGCCAGATATATCTGGCCACTCTTATTGGCCACTTCTTTAAAATAATGAGAAGTTCTGGCCTTCTAATGAAAACGAAAACAAGTATTTTCTGTGATTTATTGTTTAACTTAACTGAACACTTAGGTAAGTGCTACTTTTGTAAGTTTCCATAAATCAGTTGCTTTTCTTCTGCTTAGAGTGGTAAGAGATAATCCAGTATCCTTAGTGAAATTTGGTGAGTGCTATTTAAGGAGTGCTTGTCTTTCCTATAGAATTAAATAAATGTACTTAGTGACCATCTAAAGTACTTTAGAGAAACTGGTTGAAATGTCACGTATAAACGTCAGATTTATGTATGTATATGTTGGTGCATTTTCTGGTTTTTTCATTTGCATCAACTCTTCTAATCTTAAAGAATTAGTTTAATGAGTACAGCAGATTTCAATGTATTTAGAAAGCTGAAAGTTTTGTGCTTCACTTTTGGTTATAGATTCAGCTTCAGCTCCGACGAACACATGCAGGCTTGGGGACAGGCAACCCATCCTCAATCGAAGATGTTCACCTTTTCCAGAACAAAAGCAAAAAGAACTGGGAAAAGGCTCGAGAGCGGTTTGCTGAAAGCTTTCCTGAAACGAAACCTCAAAAAGATGTACCAGGGACCTTGCCTTGGGTAAAAGGGACTATAGAATGAAAGTCAATCATTGAACAACAGTCATGTTTTTTGTTTTTTGTTTTTCTTTTAAAGAAAGGAGCCTGGAAACTTATTTTATGCAGAACTTTCCTCTCCAAGAGACAGTGGCCTGATGGATCTATGTCACAGCTCCGCCTTTTGAGAAATGTGTAGTAAAGTTTGCAGCTTTTAAGACCATTTTTTAAAGTTAATAGTGACTGCAAATCAAGTAATGCTGAGGATGATCTAAAGTTCACAGGACACAGATGAACTTTTCTGACTTTACTTTTTTTGTCATTTATAAGACTCAAATATGCAACTAGCCATATAAGCAAACTTCATGTAATTACTCATGATTTAAATATACATTTGTCCTTGTCTCCATATATTCATTATTATAATATGCACATATACAAAGTTTCTAAAACCAGTTTAACTTTATGCATCTTTGTTTATGCCCTTCAGAACCTAGATAAAAATGTTGAAAAAACCTGGGTAGTGGTGCATAAATTTTATGATCCTTGAAATAACCTAAGTAATATTATTGAAGAACTAATGAGCAGTAACATGTTGTAGAAAATTAGTCTTTCATTGTTTTCTTCTGTGAAGAATCTTGTTGGTTTATACTATATATTAAGCATTTACATTTGATTTGTTTCATAGCTGAAATATTTAGATACGAACAATTGAGTACGCATTGGACTAGTCAATGTACTGTGCAATTTGTAGTTTTGATAAATCCCATTGCTGGCAATGGAGTTGTGCCAGAGAAATCTGACTTCTAGTGCAAGATGATGACCTGGCCAAGACCTCAAATTCAAAATATTTATTGAAAGTGTTCTCAAATGCAATAAAAAGTATTGTAGCATCAAAAAGTGTGATCATTGAGCCATTGATTTAAATATAATGGTCTGTTTTAAACTCCATAACCAGAATTTTTTTTCTTTAAATTTGGGGAACAGTCACAAAAGACTGGTTTGTAGTACTATAGAGACTGCAGTGCAGTTTTCTGAGGACAGATGTCACTACTTCACCAGTTATCAGTATTCTTTTCTGTTCAACATTTTTTCTCAGACTTTTCTGGGAAATTAATACTGAACTGATTCTTTTCTGCCATTAACTATATGCTGTTGCTTCCCATCTTACTATAAGAAATGCCTTCAAGATTTAGAAATAAGGAAAGGAAAACTAAAAACAAATTATAAAATAGGGAGGATAATTCAGAAAGGCTCTATCAGAACATCTATAAATGTTTAAATAGAATACTTATGGAGAGAGGGAAAGAAAAAATAATTATTGAAAAAAGAGAGAGCCCAGTAGGCTGAATCAGTGCCTTGCATGTAGAGTTTGATCCCTAGTACTTTCGTGATTTAAGTACAGAGCTAGGAGTATCCTTGAGCACTGCTAGGTAAGACCTCCAAATCCCTCTCCCCAATTAAAATTAAAATGACATTTGTGGCCAAACAAGCTGTCAAATTACTGTAGACCTAATTTGTGATAATTACAGACCTTGTAACTCTAAATCTCAACATGTTTTCCTGTGTCCTTCCTACCACGTGCAAATTTAGCTTGGAGGAAATGTGAGTATCCAGTTATCTTTTCTAAGACAGAATAAATTACTCTCCTAGATGCAGTTCCGGTACTTGTGCCCTTTGCAAAGTTGTAATTATTAGACCCCAAAACAGACTGCTTCTGGCAAATCTTATCATTGGATTAGTTTGCAACTGTCTCTATGTTAAATATTTCCTGTTTTTATTATTAGCTTAGGAAATTTTTTTCATTGTTTTAAGAAAATGGAAACTTGAAAACGGTGATAAAATAGAAATATATGTGAAACTTTGCATTATGAAAAATTTGCAGATCTAAAGTCTCAGGGCTACACTTTGTAGTGGTTATGGCACTGAATAATGTCTGGGTCTATTTCCATCTGTGAAATAAGTATCTCATATGTCTGTCAAAGAAATAATGATAAAATGTATATAAAAGCATTTGTAAACTGTATAAGTAGAACAAATGTAAGCTTCTATTTGTTTAGAAGTGTAGATGTGAATTATGTACAATTTGGATTATACATAAAATTGTTTTGTGTCTAATATTTTAATTTGTAGCTTGTTCATTTGATATAAATTGATTAATACTTCTATTTTAAAATTTATCCACTGATATTTTAGATGGAGCTATAAGGTTTTAAATATTGAGAAATATACTGTGTAGAACATTAAAACTGGCAAAACAAAAAAGGAACCACTAACATTAAGAAGAAATATTTTTTTCTAGAATAGTTTGGAGACTTGTTCTAAAAAAAGTGGATTTTTTTCTCTGTTCCAAATTATATTTTAATTCTGACATTTTCACTTTATTCTAGTTGTGAACTTCTTTAGTTTATCCAGAACAAATTTACGAGCTTTTCCAGATGAATATGGCACATTTTCAAGTAGCAGAGAGATGATTAAAGCTAAGATGGGAAATCAAGACTTGCCAGAGGTAGTGTTCAAAGGTGGTCTTCAGGTTACAAAACAGAAACATATGTATGTATATCTTGATCCAGAAGCAATTCTAGACCAAACAACTTCTGAAGTTATTTCCAGGGACAAGAAGAATTTCTGCATTATCTTGTGTTAAGTGCACTTATTTTTGTAGGATACCATATACATCTCTGAATCTTTGACCCAAAACATTTCATTTTCCAGACTTGAAAATCGAAATACACAGAGTCCAGAGAGATAGTACTAGAATTAAGGCATTTATCCTCCTTGCAGCTAACCTCAGTTCATTACACAGCAGTACATAGTCCCCAGGCACCACCAGATGTGAACCCTCAGCACAGAGCCAGGATTAAGTCCCGGAGCACTGCCAGGTATGACCAATAAACCAAAAATAAAATAATTTAAGTTGAAATATATTTAGGTTTTTAAAAATGAAACATTGATTATATCTGTTGCCAGACTTTCTACATTTGTTTTATCTTTTTTGTTTTGTTTTATTTCTGTTTGGGGGCCATACCTGACGGTGCTCAGGGTTTACTCCTGGCTCTGCATTCAGAAATTGCTTCTGGCAGTCTCTGAGAACCATGTGGAATGTTGAGAAATGAACCTGGGTCAGCTGCGTGCAGGGCAAACACCCTACTGCTAAACTACAGCTCCAGTCCTTATGTTTTACCTTTTTATTTGGTGTTTCTAGGGATCAAAAGCAGGATATCAACACATGCCAAGCATGCAATAAATCATTGAGCTACATTCCAGCTCCTTGTAGTCTTTTTTTGTTTGTTTTTTGGTTTTTGGGTCACACCCAGTAGTGCTCAGAGGTTACTCCTGCTCTGTGCTCAGAAATCAATTGCTCCTGGCAGGCATAGAGGACCAGATGGGATGCTGGGATTCGAACCATCTTCCTTCCTGGATAGATGCGTGCAAGGCCTACCACTGTGCTATCTCTCTGGCTCCTTCCTTGTAGTCTTGACTTTTGACCTGGTAGTTATAAAATGACTTTTGGAACTCTCATGTCCAAAGAGAGGAAAGGAAAGTATTAGTACTCTCTTTTGGGAGGGAGGGGAATATTTAGGCTACGTCTGGCAGTACTCAGTGCTCCTGGCTGTTAGGGATTTTTCCTGGCAGTAAGCAGGGAACTAACTGTGGTTCCTGGAACTGAGCCTGGGTTAGCTGCTTGCGAGGCAATGCTTTTACTCCTGTACTTCTTCAGCCCTAATAGTGTTCTTGTTTAACAGGAAAACAAAGCTTACACAGAAGCTCTCAGTGGATTTTTTTAGACCAGGGGTCTCAAACTCAATTTACCTGGGGGCCGCAGGAGGCAAAGTCGGGGTGATCCTTGAGTGCAAAGTCTGTAGTAAGCCTTGAACATTGGGGCATGTGACCCAGACAACTAAAACAAAACAAACAAACAAAAAAATTCCTCTAGGGCAGGGTCACAAAATGTTGTACAGAGGGCCAGAAACGGCCCGCAGGCCACGAGTTTGAGACCCCTGCTTTAGACCATTGTTCAGAAACTGGTTGCATGAGTGTCCATATTGCAAGAGAAATTTGAAAAGGTGGGTAATAGAATGGTTTCAGTTGTTAAACTGAACCACAAACCATTAATAAATGCTGAAACAAAATCTAGGTTCACTGAGCAATGCTTCTAGAAGGTGATAATTGGAAACTGAATGAGAAATAACTGCCAGCTAGATAGTGCAGCCATCCATCAACGGGGCCTGGGAGGTTGGTTCAATTGTGATGCAGTCCTACTATGTAGTGCTGTGTGGCTGTTCAAAGGAATAACTGCTTTATGATAATTATAGTACATTTTTCTGATCATTGTACATTGTAGTAAATTATATGTAGCATAATCCTATTAAACAGTTTTTGGGGACCAGTAGAATAGTACAATGGGTAGGTGACCCACATGGACAATTCCAGCATTCCATATGGTCTTCTGAGCACCATCAGCTGTGCCTAAAAAAGGAGTTTAAAAAAAAGAATGCATGCAGGAGGCCAGTGATAGTAATCCTGGATGAACCCCGGTTCAATTCCCGGCATCTTATATGGTCCCCCAAGCCTGCTAGGAGTGATTTCTGAGCACAGAGCAAGGAGTAACTTCTGAGCACCACTGAGTGTGGCCCAAAAACCAAAATAAATGAATAAATAAATAAAATTCATGCAGGAAATCTAATATTTGGCATTTCTTTTTGGCTACATCTGACAGTGCTCAGGGGTCTGCACCTAGAAATTACTCCTAGCAGTGTTTGGGGAACCATATGGGATGCTGAGGATCAAACCCATGTTGGCCATGGTAAGCCAAACCTGCTGTGCTATCGCAACAAGGAAAGTATGGTTTTGATCTGTGGAACTGCATGGTTCCCTAAGAACTGTTAGGAGCATAATCATAGAATTGAGTTTGACCCCTGACCACTCCCCCCCAAACCCCAAAATTTTTAAGGTACATAAGGAATTTTTAATTACTAGGGAGTAGCACACCCACTTTTTGTTGTTTGTATATTTGATCTTTAAGACAAGTATATTTGTGTTGTTTACTTTAGACTCAGAATAGGAGCAGGAATATAGTACCAGAGGGTAAAGAGGCCTTCAGGACATACCCGTAGGTGCATGTCTTCATGTATGTCCTCTCTTAGATGGCTGCACCAAGTGGTTCAAAGTGGAAGCCAGAAAACTACAAGATTTTTTTTTTTTTTTTGCTCCACTACCTTTCTCCCCTCCCAGGTAATTTTTATTGTGTTGTTATCAACATATCTAGACTCCTACAAACCTAACTATAATCACCCTCCAGATGCCTTCATACTATAGACACTGTCTTTACAAGTTCTTTCCATCATTTGTTTAAATCCTCTTACATCTTCCAATTACTCTGAAGACAAGAAGCAAAAGCCTGGGCTGGAGAGATAAAAAATGGATTGAGGCACTTGTCTTGCATGTGGATGGTCCTGATATTTGATTCCTAACCTCACTTTTGCTTCTCTGAGCACCATCAAGAATGTTCCAAGAGGGGCTGGAGTGATGGTACAGTGGTCGGGCGTTTACCTTGAATGCAACTGATCCAGGATGGACTGTGGTTCAATCCCCCAAAGTCCCATATGGTCCCTTAAGCCAGGAGCGATTTCTGAGTGAAGAGCCAGGAGTAACCCCTGAGCATCACTGGGTGTGGCCAAAAGAAAAATGTTTCTTGAGCAACAACCAGGAAAAGTACTCCCAAAGCAATACTGGGTATGGCCCAAATCTCTCCCCACAAATAAAAACTGCAAGAAAAATAGCAAAAAAGGAAACAAAATACTGGTACCTAAGACCCTATCTGACCTAGTTTCTGCCAACTTTCCTGTTTTGTTTCACTCATGCTAGCTCACTCACTGGGTTTTAGCATGTTGACCTACGTATTTCCAGTTCCTGAAACTGCCATGGCCTCTCATCTCAGGACCACTTACATTCTTTTATTTCTGTAATGCTCTTCTCTGCCTTTAGCCTCACCCTACATCTCTGCTAATTCTTTTAAAATGCTTCCCTTGTCTCCCTAACTAATTGTTTTGAAAAATGTTTTTGGAAACCCGTATTTCTTACATTTAGACTATATTGTTTCAGTGCAATTATACCGTCTGGATTCTGAGTGGCATGTAGCCCGGACTGTGGTTTTTCTCATGACTATCTTCCTGTTGCCATGCACTATGCCTGAAATTTGGAGGCTCAGAAGAAAAGAGAAAGTGGGCTCAGGGAACTGCAAGCGGCTTGATCCAGATGAAGTTTGACATAGCTGAGGAGACACGGGAAGAACTGAGGCACCATTGTGGGTCTGTAAGTATAACTTTCAAATTATTTTGGCTGTGATCCATGATTAGAAACACAATTTATAACATAGCTCCATGCTTGTCTGTGTTTGCATACCTAACAGGTTTTATATACCAGTTCTTAGCCATTAGTTCATGTAATGAAGTTTCATTTTTGTTTTCCAAATGACTGGTTTCAAGTTACTAAACTGATTTTGTAATCCACTCATGAGTTTTGTCCTCTAGTTAGAGAAACACTAATTTCAAGTTAGGTTTCCCCATAGTTTTGACAGAACCAGTGGCATTGACTTAAGTGCAAGGCGTGTGTATATTGTGTGTGTTTTGTGTATGCACGTGTGTCTTCTGGAAAGATGGGTTGAACACACATTTGTGACATGCCAGCACTGTTATAGGATTATGGAAGCATTTGCTTTTGTTTTAAAAAAGTATTTTCTTTTTTTTTTTTTTATTTTTATTTTGGGGCCATACCCCGTGATGCTCAGGGGTTACTCCTGGTTATGTACTCAGAAATTGTTCCTCGCTTGGTGGGCCATATGGGACGCTGGGGGATCAAACTGAGGTCCATCTTAGGTTAGTGTGTGTGTAAAGCAGACACCCTACTGCTTGTGCCACTACTGCTCTGGCTTTTTTTTTTTTTTTTCTTTTTGGGTTTCACCCTGTGAAACTCAGGGGTTATTCCTGACTATGTGCTCAGAAATCACTCCTGGCTTGGGGGACTGTATGGGATGCCACGGATTGAACCTCAGTCCATTCTGGGTCAGCCATGTGCAAGGCAAAAAGCCCTACCGCTGAGCTATCACTCTGGCCCCCTAAAAGTATTTTCAAATCTATCTGTAGTCCAGATTTTAGGGGGATGCTATCAACTCTGCTTTCAAAAACATTTGTCCAATGCCAGACTGATAGTACAGTGGGCAGGCTGTTTGACTTGCATGCAGCCAACCATTTTGATCCCTGGCATCATTATGTAAATATGATCTCCGAACCTATGAGGAGTGATTCTTGAGTGAAGAGCCAGGAGGAGCCCTGAACATCACTAGAAGAAAAACAAAAAGATTTGCTTTCTTCTACACTTCCAAAATCCTAAAAAAAACAAAAAACAAAAAAAAACAAACCAAAAAAGCAAATTTATATATTTTTTTACATTTGGCTGTAAAGGCTGGGTCAGCCCTTCCACATCTCGCTGTCTTCCCAATGTACAGGATCCTCATCAGTGCACAAACAGGCCACTGTTCTCCCATGATGGCTTCTCCATGCTGCCTGCATTGGGCAAAGTTCAGTCCACTATTTAAAGATGGCAGGGCAAGCCATAAGGCTCAGTAGTAGAGCCCCCCTCCCCACCTTTTTTCTATGTGTAAATCTCCAGGGTTGATTCCTGGCACTATACACACATTAAAAAAGGTGGAGAGATGAGAACCACCACTCATACATTAATTTCTGGGGAAAAGGTGCTTCATCAAGCTTTTTTTTTTTTTGGTTTTTTGGGCAACACTCAATGATTCTCCTGGCTATACACTTGGAAAACCATATGGGATTTCGGGGAATTGAACTGCGGTCTGTCCTAGGCTAGTGCACCCAAGGCCATCTCAACATCACTGTGGCAATGAGTTCCTCTATCCTATTCCCCCCATTTCTTTGCCCTTCCTCAACCACTTACCCCCCCATTCTCCACCTTGGTAAACTTCCTACTGTATACCAGTTCTCAGGTTCTGTGGTTTTGGGGCATTTCTTTTTCCTCTATGTTTCTTCATATCCTATATATGAGGGAGATAATTCTGAGTGACTTCCCTCAGCAGCACAGTATTTTCTTATACTTCAGGCATAGTAGACAGAAAATACAACACCCTAATCCCAGGAACCAATCATGGGTAGAACTAAGAGAGAATTGGTTGCTAGCTAACTTACCTTAAGATAAAAGGAGAGTGTCTTGTACATGTGGGAGAAGAGGACAAGAATACATGATGTGAGAAAGGGATCCTTGCTACTCTGGAAGATGGAAGCCAAGGAATGTGGGCAGTCTCTAGGATTAGGAAAAGAAAACAAAATATTCTAGAGTAGGGGTCTCAAACTCAATTTACCTGCGGACTGCAGGAGGCAAAGTCAGGGTGATCCTTGAGTGCAAAGTCAGTAGTAAGCCTTGAACATTGGGGGGTGTGACCCAAACAACTAAAACAAAACAAAATAAGATTTCTCTAGGGCAGGGCCACAAAATGTTGTATGGAGGACTGTTTGCGGCCCGCGAGTTTGAGACCCCTGTTCTAGAGCCTCTAGAAAAGGGGGGCAAGTCTTCAAATACTGATTTTCACTTAAACTGGAAGAAAAAATTTGCATTGTTTTAAACCACATTTTTAAAAAAATTATTAGCTACAACAACAGTAGTAAATTAATTCTTCTGGGAACATGGGCTGGTTACCCTCAGCACCGGTCTCATGAGTTGGGATAGAGTCAACATCAGCTCATATCAGCCGGCTCTTATGCCGGGACACAGAGGGACACAACCACTTTGCTAAGTGGTTAGCAAGCCCCAGGTATAACCAAGATCTAGGAACGAAGCCCCACCTGCTGCTTAAACATGGAATCTTCTGTGGGAAAATTCATTTTGAAGTCTGGGACCATATCTGTGACATGTGGACAGTTATACTGACCTTACCTGCAGGTGTTGTGAGGACAAAATAGGGGATCAAGTGGATTACTTACTGCTGCAAACATTTCATTCTAAGGAGTAAATCTGATTGCACCTCATACCATGAAAGCCTTCTCCTTTCTTTGTCTGGGGACCACATCCAACAGTGCTGGTCCTGAGGAAACCCTTGGTGTAGTGTTTGAGTCACTCCTATCAGTACACAGGGCACCATATGGTGCCATATAAAGAGCCCAGGACACCCACATGTAATGCATGCCCTCTAGATCTTTAAGCCATATCCATAGCACCCTTTTCTAAAAATTTGTTGTGCCACTATTACCTGTAGTAATAGACATGCAGATGTTGTATTCAATATTTTCTTCAAAATATGCAGTTAATAAGAAAACCCAATAAAATAGACCAATTGATTGACTAAAGGGAATTTTACTGCATTTATTGTAATCATAGCATATTAGAGATACGAATTTTAATGACATCTCATCTATTTTCTAAAAGAGGAGCAAATTTAGGCAATAGAAAGGTAAGAAGCTCAAATCTTTAGGAAGAGAATTCTCTAATGAGACCATGGTAGCAAGGCAAAATAAGTCAAGTATCTGTATTTCTGAGACAAGAAAGTCACTGGCCAAGATTTATAGTAGAAACTGAATCCAAAGCCAGTCAAACCCTCCAGTGATGGCAAATTAGATTATAAAGGGCCTTGGTTGTTTCAAGCTCAGTAGTCCTTTCTCTGCTTTTCCCACATCATTCCTCACTGACCAGTTGGGCCAATGAAGGATGCTTACGTGTGGAAGGCCCTGGGTAACTCTCCAGATCAGAATACAAATAAAAAAGACCTATTGGGGCTGGAGCATAGCACAGTGGTGGGGTGTTTGCCTTGCACGCAGCCAATCCTGGACAAACCCCAGTTTGATTCCTGGCATCCCTTACAATCCCCTGAACCTGCCGAGAGTGACTTTTTTTTTGTTTTGTTTTTGGGTCACATTCAGCAGCACTTGGGTTACTCCTGGCTCTATGCTCAGAAATCGCTCCTGGGAGGCATGGGGGACCATATGGGATGCCCAGATTTGAACCACCATCCTTCTGCGTAGAAAACAGATGCCCTACCTCCATGCTATCTCTCCACCCTGAGAGTGACTTCTGAGTGCAGAACTAGGAGTAACCCCTGAGCACTGCCACCAGGTGTGAGTTCACCCCCTTCAGAAAAAAAAAACAAAAAAACAAAAAACAAATAAACCATCACTTGCCTTTATAGAAGTTAGGTACATCCCAATTCCACCATGTACCTTATCTCACCCTGTACTGTTCTCAGGTAGCATCTAGGTGATGCTAGCAGCAAGCTCATTCATATTAATCATGGAAGTCCTACCAATATAGGCGAGACATCACCACCAGTTAAACAATGACAACTTCCTGTGACTGGGTTGTGCCTTAGCAGTTGTCCAGGGCAGTTCCTGGAGCCTTCCTTTGTATTCACAAATCCCTGCTTGCTGACAAGTTAGCAGCTTGGCTGGTTGTGCTTAAAAAGCTGTGCTAGCTAAACTCCCATAGCCACTACCTTCGGAGAGTGACAAAGCCACTGTGGGGTTCATTTTCTCCCGTTAAATGGAAAGGACTGAATAAGGCTACATTAAAAGATTTTTCTGTGGGTCTTCTGGAAACACAACGAAAGGCTCCATCCTGGGATCAGCGCAAAGACCAAGACCACCAAACACAGAAGACCGATTGAAATGACACTGAGGAATAGAACTTCTAGGACCATAAGAAAAGCTTCATCATGGGTGCCACCCCTTGACCTGTGCAGATGCCGAGATCTCTAGATACAGAGATCTGACTTTTCACCCAGGATGAAGCAGAAGTCTTACAAATACCACGGAAACACCAAGGGGAGAGTAAATGAACCTGAACGGAGTCTATAGTTAGTCCCATGACAATATACTCCGAGGGTGGAGACCCTGTACCTCTTAGGCCAATTCAAATGACCCCAATATTTACTGTGCCTGTGCAGGAGGGGAAAAAAAAAAAGCACAAGGGCCCAGAGAGATAGCACAGCAGCATTTGCCTTGCAAGCAGCCGATCCATCCAGGACCAAAGGAGGTTGGTTCAAATCCCAGTGTCCCATATGGTCCCCCGTCCCTGCCAGGAGCTATTTCTGAGCAGACAGCCAGGAGTAACCCCTGAGCACAAAACAATTTTTTTTAATATATCTATCTAGGTTTTGTTGATCTCTTTGTTTTGGTATGGTTACTGAAGTTGTTGTCTCTATTTATATTTATATATTTGTTTGTTTTCTTCTTTTCTTTTTCTTTAGGTGCTATGCCATGTTTTTTATTTTTTATCTCAAGACCATGGCTTTTATGAGGTGCTTATATTTATTGTTGGAGTGCTCACTGGATATTTTATTTGACACTTCTTTTTGTACTGTTGAGGTGTTTCACCTTCTTTCTCCCCTTCAATGCTCAAACCGATGATGAGAGCCTCTAGAAGGACTCTGCCCATTTTCGATGTATTTGATTTTTACTCAGTTTATCACTTCTCTCTTCTTCAAACAAAACCACATAATTGGAACTATTTAATACCGCCTCCTAGTTAGAGGAGGAAACAATGGAGGTACCAAGACCAAAACAGGTGTAGGACCACTAAGTAGTAAGGTAGGCTCAGAGGGGATCACATATTCTAGCAGCCCCTGGGGTGAGGGAGGGGACATGGGAGGTAGGGCGGGAGTGGAGGTGTAGGGAGGATAATTCGGTGATCGGAATCCCCCTGATATTATATTATAAAATATTATTGTCAACAATATGTAAGCCTCTATGATCAAAATAAAAATTATATTTAAAAAAAAAGATTTTTCTGTAGCTGCCTTTCCTTTGTGTGTCTCATGTGCTTGGTTGTGGTGCTCCCACATTTTAAGTGTGGTGTTTGCAAATGTGGTCCCCACTTAGTCATGGTGCTTGTACTCATTTTGCTTGTAGTGTGCATTGGGGTTGCTGTGTTACTCTTGCTTGCTCACTGGGAGCTGTACTCTTGCCTGTAGTGCTCTTTATTATTTGACTGTGGTGCTTGTTGGGATGGCACACTTTAGTTTTGTGGCTCTCACACACCTATGTCTGGAGATTGCATTATCTTACTAGTGCCAGGGATCTTAGGCAGCACAGCTAAAGGGACACACGCAAAGTGCATGTGGATAGCACTGGGGATCAAATTTATGATATAAAGCTCTCAAGGCAGGTGCTTTCAGTCACTTGGCAACCTTTCAAGGACCATTTTTAACGATGCTTTTTGGTAAGTGGGACATATCAAGTGTAATGTTGGGAGTTTTAAATGAAGGAAGCTGAATGCTGATGTGTTTTTTTCATTTGCAAAATGCAAATAACTTACTGAAGCAGTTCACACTTGGCATGAAAAAGTGACCAGTACAGACATGTATAAATAGGAATTAAAATTTTTCCTTAACTCCCACAACTACACTTAGCCACCACTCAGTCTAGCCTAATATTTTGTCCCTGTAACAGGCTATTTGGACCTCCATTTTCTCTCATCAGGGAGTAGTTAAGATGTCAAATCTTTGATTTATTGTAATGATTGTAGCAATTTATGAATATAAAGAAATGTAGTTTCTTTTTCTTTCTTTTTTTTTTTTGGTTTTGGGCTAATGATCAGGACTTATGATCAAGGGATCATATAGGATGTGGTAGTGGGTCAAACCCGGACCAGCTACATGTAAGGCAAGCACCTGCTGTACTATCACTCTGGCTTTTGTAGTTCTTTTTTTTTTTTTCTTGTTTTAAAATCTTCTAATTCAGACCTTATAACCCAATTTATAAACTCACATGAACTCAAATTTATAAATTTCAGTACTTAAAGAGAAATAACATGCTATGATTAGATGATTCATTTAATAAAAATATTACAAAAGACAAAACAATAAAATACATTAAGTTGCTAATAGCAATTTTACTAAGATAACAAGACAGCCATTTTCTCTGCTGTTCTCCCTTGGCTGCATTTGTGACACTTGTACAAAAATTAGTTTTAAGAAAACAGTCCTGATAATGGCATGCTATGATAGCTGATTAGCTTCAAATCAAACAGCCTAATAACTGAAATGTAAATACATCTTGACTAAAGAGCTTTCAATTATCACTATTTTTAGCAATCTAGTTTTTATATATCCTGTGAATTAAAGATAAACTGGTAATCATTAAGAATTACTGTAAAATAAACTCAGGACAAACTTAAAGTACAGAATGGGTTCATTGTATCAGATATTTATTAAGTAACTATTACAGGACACTGTGATATATGAAGGATGAAAACTAGATCTTTACCCTCAAGTGCTCAAGATCTGGCCAGGGAGGTAAGATAAGGATCTACTTAACCATACACTCACAGACTTATTCTAAGCGTTATGGATAAAATATGCTGTGAGTTCAGAGAAAGAAGGAATTGCCTTCAAAGAGGAGGGCTCAAACATTTGACAAGTTGAACTTAGTGTAAGAAAAGTGGAATTTTTTTTCCTTCTCATAGTCAAAGAGCTTTTTAGTGGAGGGAAGCCAAACAGATGTGGTCATTCTAAGACCAAAGCACATAGAAACAAGATGACATTGTGACACTGCACCATTCGTGGTGGGTTGGGCAAGGTAGGAGACAAGAATATCAGGCTGCCCAGTTGAACCTTGTAGATGATGGGGAGGTTTTTTTGAGCAGTTAAGGTGGTATAATTAATACTAGTTTAAGGCACTTACTTTGTTCAAGTTGAATGTCAGGTAGTAGATAGCGGGGGCAAGACTAGCTTGGGAAGATGAATTCCAAATGAATAATCTATGGGTTCTAGGCATGGCAGGTGGCGCCAGAAGGAAGCTGATGGCCTAAGACTCAGTGGGACTGGGTCTAAATGCCTCTCTCTTAGCTGTATGAGTGGGAAAACAGGTCTGAGCTTCCATTGGCCTGTCTCATACTCTACGTAACCATCATAAGAGCATTTAGGTGGTGAGGCTATTGTGTAGCAGGCCATTGCTCTTGTAGAGAATTTAGCCTGCCCTGGTGTGAGATGCTTGGTACATGAAAACGTGTCATTACTTGGTAACAGAGTTAGGAAAGAAACAGGTGCCATCCTGAAACTAAGGAACAAGAACAACAGGTAACAGCATGGCACCTAGAGTTGGAGACTTGATTTACATCAAAGTTCTTCAACTTGGTTTGGTATATAACTAGATAGCAAAGTAACAAAGATCAGTTTGCTCTTAAACTACTGAGCCTCTCTTGGCTTCCATAGCCATAGAAGCGTAGCTGCCAAGAGTAAAGGTGATAAAAAGTGGTAAGTGTGCACCAAATGCCTTTTAAGAACCTAGTCAAGTTATTGGAAATGCTTCTCTTTTTCTCTCTCTCTCTTCAGAAGTGCTTCTCTCTTTCTCTTTCTCTCTTGGCTATGCAGAGAGGGTTGCTATGCAGCAGGGTATAGGACAGGAAGAACTGACCTGGAGAGAAAACGTATGGCTAGAGATTGCCTGGATTGTTGGCATAAATGACTGTGGCTCTACAAAAGAGCCCAAGAGTGAAAGTAGAAACTGACAAGGAAACACACAAATATAGAAGAGAAAATATTGTCTAAAAACGAAATGTCATCAGAGAAATAGTAAGAGGATCTTCTGAACTGACAGAAAAGTCTTCAAAAGTAACATATACACTTTTTCTGGATACTGCTTTTTAGTAAAAGACATTTGAGACAGCTGGGAAGTTTTGATGAACATTACTTATAGCCCTAAGTAGGAGACTGAGGCAGGAAACTATGGGGTGTGAAACAGAACATGGAGGTAAAAGGATGCAAAGGGTAGACTGGTAAGCAGGAGAGAGGAGGAAACTAAGAGATTGCTCAGTAAAGACAGAGAGGAGGAGGGTAAAGAACAAAGACATACATGATATCCTCCCGCCTCCAGTTATATCCTGGGCAAAGACTCCTCATCAAAGACTCACTGGGCAGTGAGTTGCTTTTCTTTCCCAGGAGCATTGTCCTCATTTTCCTGTGTGGCCCTGGCTGGTTGCAGATCAGCTTCAAGAGCAGGCAGGCTGTGTGCTCTAGATCTGGGGGTTTCCTTCCTTTCTCATTAGGCAGTCCAAGGAATCCTCTCCAATGTCTGGTAAACCCCGATGCCAAGAAGGCTTTCTCGCGCTTGTAGCTACATGGTTCGTTGGGGATGCTCAGGGATGGAGGCACCAGCAGGGGATGGTTTGGCTATGCTCTAGCATCTCCGATGCTTTTTGGGGTCCCTTCTGGAGATTTAGCTAGAGATGGAGCCACATGGGTTGGAGGGCCTGTCCGAAACCTACAGGAAGACCTTTGTGATCAGATAGCTATCCTCCTCACTCTCGGGCTCTTCTTTGAATGTGCCCTGCTTCGGATCAGCAGCCAGGGCCAGAGCACACTCCCGGCGACTCACTTCTCGCAGCCGTGCTTGCAGCAGCTCCCTATCGGCCTGCAGCTCCCTCCGTGCCACATCTGCTGCGCACTCCTCGGCCTGCAAGGCTCTGCGACGGAGCTCCAGGGCGCGCTCGGCCTGCTCCACGGCGGCCTCTCGCCGTGCCAGCTCCCGCTCACGTAGACTGCAGCGCAAAACCAGAGCGCTCATCTGCTCTAGCAGGCGCGCCCATTCGCCCTCGGCCGTGAGGCCAGGGCCCTGCTGAGCTTGCGGTAGTGGCGACTGTGGTGGCAGTGGCTGCTGGCTAGGAGGGCAGGGCGGGGAAGGCTGCGAAAGGCGAGAGCCACTCTTCTCCAGGTCCCGCTGGTGCACATTCTTCAGGTGCTTCCACAGCTCAGGGGTACTAGCGTGGAAGCTCCAGCCTCGGCTCACCTGCTCGCCACACAGCCTGCATGTTGCCCAGGGGCCCTCCTCAAGGTCCTGGCGAGCAGGAGCTAAGTGAAAGTAGCCCCAGAGCTCAGAGTATGGTGCCCCCAACTGGCCAGGAGGCATGGGTACAAAGGCCTGGGCAGCAGCTTCGTTGGTGGCCACCTCCTGCCTGCGAGTCTCTTCCATATTCTCGACCTGTTGTTCTTCGCTCTTCATTCTGTCAGCAGCTTCGGCGGCTTAGGAAGGAGGTTAAAGCACAGTCACAATACTGTATGCACAAACATGGGAGCATGCAGCCAACACTCAACATCTGTGCCTACAGTTCATGTATGAAGAAACTACATCACCCTTTGACTACAGATCCCTGGTGACCTTTTTTTTTCTTGGTTGACTCTTCAGAAAGTTAAAAATGCCAGATCTCTCCTTAACTATGAATTCTTAGAAATCATATGTGCCTCCAGTTCCCAAGTACTTGTACTAAACTGGGAAGCCAGCTTCCTGAGAGGCAGTGTTTAACTTTTTAAGTGCTGGGAATTAAATTCGGGTCTTCACATGAACAAGTGTTCTCTCAATGAACTACATCCTGCCTCTGGGCAGCTTAAGTAGAGAGAACTAGCTAAGTAAGTACTATTATGTACAAATCACCTTTAACCAGTCTCACTAAATAAAAAGTTCCCCTCTTCCATTTAAGAGCAAAGCTCAGTTTTATATTCTCTCAGTGTTACAAAATAGATTCTAGAAGGGGCAGAAATGCCAGTTGGTGAACAGATTTTTATGGAGCACAGGGCAGGGGAAGTGCCTAAGCAGGGCATGGAGTACCTGGTACTACTCCATGGTCCCATGGCCAGCTCAGCCAATTAGTTCAATGCTCCCAGGAAGTCATTAGGATAACATGATATGGGAGATCAAAATTGGGGCTTTGGGTATATGAAGCATGAGTCCCTAAGCTATCTCCCAGCCGCGATCAGCTTTTAAAATGTATTCAAGGAATTTTTTTATAAGTTAAAATTTTTTACTATTGTTATGAGAAAACTGGTGATATTAAAAGCCTTAGTTTTATCTTTTTTTAAGATATGCATTTATTAGGAAATTGCCTTTGATAAAGCATCTTTCTAAACTTTTTACCTTTGAGTTAGATGTAGACCAGGTCTTCAGGGTCTTCTCATCTGTCACTGCCTCCAGGTATCCAACCAACCCAACTATTCTGTTAGGAATGTTGCAGCAAGACTGCTGAGTTCTGAAGAATGATTAGCAGTGCTAGGTATAAATTAAGAGAATAGGTAACTGAGTGACAGAAAATGCAACAGCCTCAAAGATAGATACTAGAAATACTGATAGGAGCATGTATTTCTATTGTTCTTTTTTATTATTCCTCTTATATATGTTTGAATTATCAAAGTATTAGTTTCTTATATTGCTCATCCAAACCAAAATGCCCTCTCTAATTTTTGCCAAATACCAAAACTTGGTCATTACTTTTAAGTTAGAAAAATTAAGAAAAAAGTGGCAGGGGCTGGAGCAATCGCATGGAGTAGGGCATTTGCCTTGCATGCAGGACAGTGGTTCGACATCCTATATGGTTCCCGAGCCTACCAAGAGCAATTTCTGAGCACAGAGCTAGGAGTAACCCCTGAGCGCTGCCAGGTGTGATTCAAAAACCAAAAAAGAAAAAGAATGGCTTTTTGCTTTGTTTAACAATTAACTGTGGTAAAACAGTCAAACAATAAACTATCATTGTATTTTCATTGGGAAAAGCATTTTGCCACTTATTAAATGAGGGATACACATAGGTAAAGGATATCCTTTAGAAAATAACTTCAAAAGTACCAAGCATATGATTTTGTTACCAAATCTAAAGTGTTTGACACTTTAAAGACACATTTGCCAAGAGACAGATTACTGAATGCAAGATCAATAAAGGAATCTAGATACAAAGGAAAGCCTGTAAGATCCACAACAGATCTAACAATTGAGACTCTATAAAGCCAGAAAAGAACAGTGATACAGTACAAAAATTTAATGAAATGAACATTTCACCAAGAATACTCTATCCAGCTTGATGAAGGAGCAATATAGAGTTGAAGGAACCATACAGAGCTTCATGAACAGATAACAAACAACTTAGGAAATTCAGTCTTTTTTTGTTTGTTTGTTTATTGTTTTTTTTGGGGGGGTCACACCCAGCAGTGCTCAGGGGTTACTCCTGGCTCCATGCTCAGAAATTG
>PVKC010020264.1:0-18701 GCA_004027635.1 Crocidura indochinensis
AGCACTGCCGGGTATGACCCAAAAACAAAAACAAAAACAAAAAAAAAAATAGATTCAATGCAATTCTATCAAAATTTCAGCAGTGTTTTTCAAAGAAGAAATATAGTTTGAAATTTTTAAATTTTGGGGCCGGCGACGTGGTGCTAGGGGTAAGGTGTCTGCCTTGCAAGCACTAGCCAAGGAAGGACTGCGGTTCAATCCCCCCGGTGCCCCATATGGTCCCCCCAAGCCAGGGGCAATTTCTGAGCACTTACCCAGGAGTAACCCGTGAGCATCAAACGAGTGTGGCTCGAAAAACCAAAAACATTTTTTTAAATTTTGGGGCAGGAGAGATAGCACAGTGGTGGGGCATTTGCCTTGCATGCAGCAGACTCAGGAGGGGCCTGGTTTGATTCCCAGCATCTCATGTGGTCCCCCAGCCTGCCAGGGTTATTTCTGAGTGCAGAGCAAGGTGGAACCCCTGAGTGCCACTGGGTGTGTCCCAAAAACCAATCAATCAATCAATCAATAAAGTTAAATTATATTTTTTTAAATTCTAAAGAGAATCAGCTGGAGAGATAATACATTAGTAGAGTGCCTTTCCTTGTACACAGTTAATCCAGGTTCCATCCTTGGCATGCATAAGGCCTTATCAAGCCCTGAAGGCAAATCCAGGAGTAACATTTAGCACCTCTGGCTATGCCACCCACAAAATATGTTTTCATGGAATCCAAAGATCCTGAATATTTAGAGGCATCGTAGGGTGGGGATAAGGAGAATGGAAGTGCTATGATGCCTGATCTCAAACTGCTTTACAAGTCATCAGAACAGTCAGGTTTGGAAATGAAAACAGATCAATGAAAAATAATTGAGTATAAAAACAAACCTACAAATAATATATATATATATATTTAGACAATTAATTTACAAAAATCACAAGCATAAACAAAAAAATCTCTTCAACAAATTACATTGGGAAGAAAATGTGTAGTATCATGAAAAAGAATTAAAATAAACCACTCTTGTCATACCAAAAAATAAACTCAAAATAAATTAATTTGGGGGAGGATCACACCTAATTGTGCTCAGGGTTTATTTCTGACCTCTGTTTAAGTGTCCCCTTGTGGTATTTATGTCGTACTGGGGATAAAACCAGGGTTTAGAAGCTGGGTGATGGCTTATTGGGGCAGCAAGAAACTACAACCAACACCCCTGCTGACTCATGCTCTGTGGCCCTCCTTCTCACCCCACCCCCCAAATGTGGACTGTTGCTTGATACCGGACTAAGCTCCAGAAGGACTCCCAGTGCAAGAACTCTACTCTAGACCTTTCTGCCACAAATCATTTCTCAAGCCCAGCAAGACCAGGGTAATGAAAATGTGCCCTGGATTCCACATCCACAAGAATATCTCAAAAGGGGGCTGGAGCAATAGAACAGCAGGTAGGGTGCTTGCCTTGCATGTGCTTGACCTGAGTTCTGTCACTGGCATCCCACATGGCCCCCTGAGCATGCCAGGAAGGCGTCCTGAGCAAAGCTAGGAATAGCCCCTGAACATCACCGGGTGCAGTTAAAAAAAAAGACAAAAAAAATTTAAGACCTGTATAATTTTACCTCTTAACCTGTTTATCCCCAAATGCAATGTAGTCTCTTGCATTTGTTCCCTTAATTACTTTTTTAAAACTATTTTATTTTTTCTTTATATATATGTGAGTATATATATATATTATATTTTTTAATTTTTTTGTTTTTGTTTTGTTCTGTTTCTTCTCTTCCTTAACCACCATTTTTGGTTCTGCTTGGGACAAAAACCTATTGCCTGGGATAATAGATTAGGTCAATACTAGGGCAGAGATATGATGGAGCCTGACACTCTCACCACAAATGCACCAGCAATATAATATAGTACCAATTTTTCTTGCAAAGTCACACTAAAAAGGGAAAAGTTTTAAGGATAGAAACAGGCTCTTATCTACTAGGGATAAGAACTCATACATTTTACAATACTGGGCACCTCACACCTTTAACATATGTCATGTGGAGTCAAGATCCCTTGACTCCAGGGGACTAGACAGCGACTGGCCAACCCTGAACCCTAGATCCCAGACATAGAACTGACACAATTCTCCGCAACAGCTCCAGGAACCAAACTCCCTCTGGGACATTCTTAATACTGCTCTGACAGTTTTGATATTACATCCTGACAATGAGGAAATGGCAATAACTTTATCTAAGAGCAGGTTGTCTTACCTCACCACCTAACGACAAGATGAAATCAGAAGACATGTCATCCTTCGATCTGTGCAAAAGCCAAGATCACTATCTATGAAGACTGGCTGTGACAACCATGACAGGGCAGAACTTTTCCTAGGACCAATAAAAAAAGACCTTAATCTAGGCTTTGGACTATGATATATACAACCAAGATCTCTAATTCCAGAGGTCTGATTGAGACAAATACAACTGAGCGAATCTTCTGGAAACATAATGAAAGACTCCTAGGCTTCATCGTAGGATCGGTTCCAAAACCAAGACCACCAACTACAGAAGACTGATTAAAACAACAGTAATGGAAATAAGTCAGAGGGAGAGAGATAGACGCAGAATAGTCTCCCTCATCTATGGGTTTTAAGAAAAATAAAATAGGGGCCCAGGAGATAGCATGGAGGTAAGGCGTTTGCCTTTCATGCAAAAGGTCATCGGTTCGAATCCCGGTGCCCCATATGGTCCCCCGTGCCTGCCAGGAGCAATTTCTGAGCATGGAGCCAGGAGTAACCCCTGAGCACTGCCGGTGTGACCCAAAAAACAAAAACAAAAAACAAAAAAAAAAAGAAAAAGAAAATACATTTTTACAATAATTCCCAGAGACAAAAGAGAGGAGGGCTAAAAGGTCCAGCTCATGATATAACGCTCACCACAAAGTGATGAGTGCAGTTAGAGAAATAACTACATTGAGACTATCATAACAATGTTAATAAATGAGGGAAGTAGAAAGCCTGTCCAGAGTACAGGTGGGGGTGGGGTGGGGAGGAGGGAGATTTGGGACATTGATGATGGACTGTTGCACTGGTGAAGGGGGAGTGTTCATTACATGGCTGAAACCCAACGACAATCATATTTTGTAAGTAAGGTGTTTAAATAAAGATATTAATTTAAAAAACAACAGTGATGGAACAGAACTTCTAGAACTGTAAAGAAAGACTCCATCCTAGGCTCTATTCTATGATCTGTGCAAATACCTAGATCTCTAGCTACAGGGGTCTGATTTTATCATCCACAATGGAGCAGTTTCCAGACACCATGAAAGGACCTAGAGGAGAGTAAAAGAACATGTACAGAGCCCAGAGCCTGTAGTTATTCCCATGACAGTATACTTTAAGGATGGAAAACCCTGTATCTTTTAGGCCAAGGGAATTCCTTTCTAATCCCCTCAATATTTACTGTGCCTATGCAAAAAAAAAAAAAAAAAAGAAGAAGAAGCAAAAAATAAATTTTTTTTGGTTTTGTTATTGTTGTTGTTTGGTTCTTTTCTTTTTTGTTTGTTTTGTGCTTTGTTTTGTTTTTATTTCAAGACCGTGGTTATTGTGTGGTTGTTGCTTTTGTTGCTGTGGTGCTTTTCAGTTTTTTTGTTTGATATTTTTTATATTATTGTTATATTTTTCTTCCTTTTTTCCCTTTCTTCTTTTAAATTGATATTTATAGCCTCTAACAGTGGTCTTCAAACTACGGCCCGAAAGCCACATACTGTATTTGTTCACATTTTGTTTCTTCACTTCAAAATAAGATATATGCAGTGTGCATAGGAATTTGTTCGTAGTTTTTGTTTTTACTATAGTCAGGCCTCCAACGATCTGAGGGACAGATCTAGCCCCCTGTTTAAAAAGTTTAAGGACCCCTGCTCTAGAAGGACTCCTCCCATTTTTTGCTTGTTTGATTTTGGTCCCATTTTATCTTTTTCCTTCCTTCAAATAGAACCACATAACTTGAACCATCTTGTTCCTCCTCACAAATTAAGGGGGAAATAATGGAGGGTACCAAGACCAAACAGACATGTGAAAATTAAGTAGAAATAAAAAATGATCATACTTAACCATCAAATCCAAAGCCAATGATGACAGAATTGATACCCAATCTGCAACAAGCTAGACACAGAAGGGACCACTTGTACTAGCAGCCTGGGGTTCGGGGTAAAGGAGGGGAATATGTGATGCATGCTGAGAACAGAGGTGCAGGGAGGACAACATTAGTGCTGGGAATGCCGCTGATTCAATATCACTATGTACCTAAAATATTACTGTGAAAGATTTATAGTCCACTTTGGTCAAAATAAAAATTATAAAACCAAAACCAAAACAAAAACCAGGGTTTGCTGCTTGCAAGGCAAATAACTTAATCTTCATTCTATGTTTTCAAGCCCTCAAATTAATGAATGACTTGCTAACATCTCAAAAATATAGAATGAATAACAGAAAACACAGGAAAATAAGCTTAGTAACTATCAGCCTTAGAAACATTTGGAGATTCTGCTCTAGTGAGAAAAAGCAAAATAGAAAAAACAAATAAAAGTACAAATAAGCAAATTGGACTAAATCAAACTAAATAGCTTGGTAAGCAAACAAAAATGAAAAAATAATTACAAAAATTTAAAAAGTAATTTATTAATTGGAAGAATATATATGAAACTAATATACTTGATAAAGGGTAAATATCTATTTTACACAAGGGATTTATATAACTCAGCAACAAAAAAATAAGCAACATGATTAAAGGATGGACAGAGGAACTAAATAGAAGATGTACAGATTGACAGCATGGATATAAATCACAACTACAATGAGATTTCATCTCATATCTATGAGAAAGGATTATATCAAAAATTTAAAAAAATAAATAAAAGAATAACAAGTGTTAAAAAGGGGTGGAACAAAGAAAACTTTGGTGGGATGTGGATTGTTGCATGTACCATGGAAGTTCCTCAAAATATTGAAAAAGAAGTGACAGTTAAAGAATGAACTCTGGTCCATCCACAGAGGTAGAGGTCACACCCAGAGGGGTGGTCTCAATAGCAAATGGCAGCTCACACTACCTCAAGATAATCTCTCACCCACATAAACTCCCCTGAGACAATCCTGGTATTTGGAAACACTGAAAGTGACATAAAAAAGAAACACTTTGACGCTACAAAAAGAACCATGGTAAATCAGTTTAAAACTCCACCATGCCTTATGGGTGAAGACTGCAATTTTGTAGACCCAATTAGTACTAATCCTCTATATTACCCCACTGAAATAAAGTTTAGAGTGGAAATACTTAGGGTGTTCAATGAGCTCAGTGAAAAAAATGGAACATACTGCTAATAAAATATAGGAGGATGTCAGAGCAGAGTTGAGTAAAATTCAGACAGAAATATCAGACTGAAAAAATTAGTAACTAAAAAATTCATTGGAATTTTTACACCAGCAAGTAGCAGGTGCTGAGGACCGAATAAGTGATATCAAAGAGATATAGTGCAGAAAGCAAGAGAAGATGGAAAAAATTCTCAAAATTAAGAGACAACAATAGAATTTTAGGATAAATTCAACAGAAATAATAAGAGAATCAGATAGAACACTATACAGCTGTTAAAAGAAATAAAACCATTACATTTGTTTATACATATAAGCAAATATAGAGTATTATGCTGAACAAAATGAGTCAAAGTAGAATAGACATAGAATGATCACACTCATTTGTAGTATATATTACAAGAAAATATAATGTGGTAATAATATGCAAAGACAATAGAGACAAGGGCCAAGAGGACTGGTTCATGGTAGGAAGCTTGCCACAAAGAGCAGGGGAGTGCAGTTAAGCAGAGAAAATGAGACTGTGACAATGATAGTTGGAAACAATCACTCTGGACAAGAACTGGATGCTGAAAGGAGGTAATGTGTAATACATAATACCTTTTTAAGTAACAATACTGAAAGCAGTGTCTAAATGTGGGGGGACAAGGGTAGGTGGGAGGAAGAAAGAAGAAAAATCTGCTATAGAGGCAGGCAGGGAGTGGGGTGACAGGAGGGAAACTGGGGCTATTGATGGTGAGAAATGTGTACCCATGTAGGAATGGGCACAGAAAGCGTATAATATGGGCCGGGGAGATAGCATGGAGGTAAGGCGTTTACCTTTCATGCAAAAGGTTATCGGTTCGAATCCCGGTGTCCCATATGGTCCCCGTGCCTGCCAGGAGCAATTTCTGAGCATGGAGCCAGGAGTAACCCCTGAGCACTGCCGGGTGTGACCCAAAAAACAAAAACAAAAAAAAAAAAGAAAAAGAAAAAAAAAGAAAGTGCGTAATATTATGGTATGACTAATAATGTAAATAATGTATAATGATAATGTAATAACAAAGCCTAAACATTTCTTGAGTATCAAATGATGAAATGTTTGAGAGAATGTAAAGTGAACTCCTAAACTAAAAAAATAATATATATGGGCAGTAGAGCGGGTAGGGTGTTTGCCTCACATATGATTGACTTGGGTTAAATATCTGGCATCCTTATGGTCCTCTGAGCATTGCTAGGAGTAATTTCTGAGTGTTGAGCCAGGTACTTCGCTCTGTACTCAGGTAACTCTTGAGCACTGCTGTGTTTGTCTTCAAAACACACACACACACATATATGCATATATGTTTATATTATTTAAACTAGTTTTAAATGTAGTATATGTTATTTAAATTAGTTTAAAATGTAGTAAAAATGAAAAATACATCAACATGTTCTTATTTATTTATTTATTTATTTATTTATTTATTTATTTTGTGCGCAGTGTGCAGGGGTTACTCCTGGCTCCATGCTCAGAAATTGCTCCTGGCAGATAGGGGTTACCATATGGGACACTGGCATTCGAACCGATGACCTTTTGCATGAAAGGCAAATGCCTTACCTCCATGCTATCACTCTGGACAAGAACAAATGAACCCAACATGTTCATTTCATAATGGAAAGTTTATGGATTTCTTTTATTGTTTCCTAAGCTCCCAAATTGAACTGTGCAAAAAAAAAATGAACTTGTGACACATCACACTAGGGTTTGATTGTTATATTAAATATGATTTCCTGAGCAAAAGGTGTGACCTCTGAAAATAGAGTCAAGAGTTAATCCAGAGCACAACTGATATGACTCCAAAATGAAACAAACAAATAAGCAAAAGACAAAAATAAAACAAAAAAGACCATTGCCTCAAATCGTACATTTTCAAAAGCTAGCAAGACCAAATTGAAAACTGAACAGTCCTATATGCTTTATAATTTCATGAAATGAGGGATAGTGGTGGTAATTCATTGTGAAATAGCATGTCAGTAAAAAAACTCAAGATGCTGAGGAGCACATGTGCTTGGGATCCTGCCTAGAAAATACAGAGAACTTGGATTTTGCTAGTCAAAAACAATAAAGGAGAGAAAGTGTGTGTCTGTGTAGGGGACTGATTTAGGTGCCAGTTATGTGCTAAAAGGAAGAACTGAAGACAGGATTGTTGATGGTTGAGAAGGTAGAAGAATCATAAAATAGGAAGTACTGAGAAGGTTGAAGAATCCATATATGCACTTAAACAAGACTGGACTGGAGATAAAACTCAGAGGCTGAGTGAGACAAAATGTAATATTTCAGTAGGCAGAGATCATTCTCCATCGGGATGTGGAGAATGATCTGAGGGAATGATGGTCTAAGTGGAAGTAAGTTTCATGTAGTAGACCAGTAAAAGCACCTGGCTTGTGTGAATGAAAAGCATAATGAATTTTAGGTGACACTGCAGTTTGTGACCTGAAGAGAGAGGTAGGGACAGAGACATTGAGAGAGACAGAGACAGACACAGAAAGGAGAGAAATACAGAGAGAGATTTTTGAGATGCCAGTTAAGTGCTAAAAGGAAGAACTGAAGACAGGATTGTTGATGGTAAGGATGAGAAGTTAAAAGAATCAGTGGATAGGAAATACTAAGAAGAATTGGCACATGCATTTACACTAGAGTGAACTGGAAATTGAATTCAGAATTTGGGTGGGACAAAACGTACATTTCAATAGGCAGAATAGGTCTAATCGAATAGAGATAAGTAACTGGAAATCGAGGTGCCAGTTCATAGAATGCTCCATTACAAGACTTTCAGGTTTCCAGGTGACTTTACCCCTTTTTGAGATTCCCTGTCTTTGCCAGCATGCTGCCCTCCCCCCATTTCCCACGTTCTGTGTAATCTGGAGCTCAGGGCCTTCTTCTAAGGTTAATCAGGCATATGCAGAGTTCAGTTCCTTACATTTGTAGGAATAAGGATCCTGCCTTCTTATCAACCAGATGTTCTCAGCAACTAGATGGCACTCACTGTCATTCACTTCTTCCTGTAACCAAAATGTCTGCTCCTTTTAAAGGACCATGAACAAAGACTCACTTATACTTCAGACTTCTTTTTTGTTTAGAGAAGCAAGATAGTTTTGATTTTATTTATTAAATATTTTTGGTTTGTTTCATTTTTGTGTCTCACCAGGCAGTGCTCAAAGGTGACTCCTGGCTCTACACTCAGGGATTAGTCCTGGTGGTGCTCAGGGGACCACATGGAACAATGAAGATTGAACCCAGATCTCTTGCATATAAAGCCAGCACTTTCCCACTGCACTCTCCCTCCTGCCTCGAAAGTTTTATTGAACGAAATTTACTTAGTAGTGTGGAAAGGGATGCAGGGGAGAAGGAATAGAATATATGTTCAAGAGACAATATGAGCTTGAAAGAAGCAGAGATAGATAGAAAGAAGCATGTTCAAGGGAGCACATGGGCTTGAAAGAGCAGGTCAAAGAACTCTTGAAGTTATTTGCAGAGATTACTTCTGAGACTATGCTCAGGTATTATTCTTGGCAGAAATAGATGGACCACATAGGGTGGCAGGGATTGAATGTGAGTTTGCCACATGCAATGCAAGCTCCTACCCACTTTACTAGTAATCCAGCCCCTCAAAACTTTTAAGGTCTCCATCTAATGAAGTCAGGATGACCCCTCGTATTTCTTTGACTTAATTCTGAGTCAACTTTTGTAGGGGGGGAATGTCTTAATTACAACTGTAAAACCCCTTCTTTCCAATTAATATAGCTTTACCTATAAGTATATCATGTTTATATAGAGGATGTAGACACCTCTGTGTGTATGTGTATGTATGTGTAGAGAAGGCTATCTTTATTTTGTTTTTGAGGACACACATAGCTCTTCCCTCAGAGGTTACTTCTGGTGCTTTGGAGTATCATATGAGGAGTCAGGGATAAAATACAGGTATGGCAAATGTCTTACCCCTTGTACTATCTCTTCAGTCCTCTTATTTATTTATTTGTTTGTTTTTGGGCCACACCCAAAACCCAAGGTCACTCCTGGCTCTGCACTCAGAAATCACTCCTGGTAGACTAGGGGACCATATGGGATCCTGGGAATCGAACTGGGTCCATCCCAGGTCAGTTGCATTCAAGGTAAATGCCCTACCACTCTGCTATCTCTCTGGCCACAATTTTGAGAATGGGCCTGTATTTTCAGGACACTTTTAGAAGTTTTTCCACTATGTTTATTTATTAAAGACTAAAATGCATGTAAGACTTCAATTGTATCATTTAATTTATAGATTCAGCACATTCCCAATAAAAAATTTTAGAAGCTATTTTGTAGAAATTGACAAACTGATTTCACCTCTAACAACTGAAGCAATTTTAGTAATGAAGAATGAAGTTGGAAGATTGTAAATACTTTATCTCAGGACTTATTCTGAGCTGTAGTATTCAAGTAAATTGGTAACAATAATCGCCTTAGAGATTAAATAAGAGATCAGCAATAGATCCACACTTACATGGGCAATTTTCTTGTAACAGAGATGCCAGCATCATTGAATGAAAATAAATCCTTTCCAAAATGATTCATCTGAGGGGAAAAATGTACCTTCATTCTTACCTCATATTATATCAAAGCCTAACTTGGATACAATAGCCAAACCAATATTCTATATAAAAGGATAGGATAACATTTGAGACCTGGGATTAGGCTAATATTTCTTTCTTTCTTTTTTTTTTTTTTTTTGGGTCACACCCGGCAGTGCTCAGGGGTTACTCCTGGCTCCATGCTCAGAAATTGCTCCTGGCTGGCACGGGGGACCATATGGGGCACCGGGATTCGAACCGATGACCTTTTGCATGAAAGGCAAACGCCTTACCTCCATGCTATTTCCCGGGCCCCTAGGCTAATATTTCTTAGGATATATAAGAACACACGTTTCAAAAGAAAATTGGATACTTTCAGTGATATAAATTATAAATTGTATTTCCTTGTAAGACACTTAAGAAAGTGAAAGACAAGGACTGGAGAGAGAGAGAGAGAGAGAGAGAGTTCAGCTGCACAGTTCTCATTATGTGAACAGGAAACCAAGACTTTGATCTTCAGTGCTGCCCACATGCATGGAATGTAGTCCCAGTGACTCTTCTATATTGTGACCAAGCATTGATCTGATGAAGCAACTGGTGTACTCAGAAACTTCTGGTGGGAATTAAAGTATATAATCTCATTGGAAAATTACTTGACAGTTCTTAAACAGAAAACCGAAACTATCATAGAGCTTTGTCATTACATTTATCCAAGAAAATTAAAAAAAATATATCAAAAGTCTCATACATGCTATCTCTATTTAATGAATACTATGTGTAAATAATTACTGACACATTGCACTATGGATGAATTCTTTTTAAAGAGTGGATATCATATGGTAGCATTTGTAGAAAACTTGACCAAAGCAATGCCCTCTGCTGACCTAGAAACCAGATCAGAGGCTATATGAATATATGGATACAAACCAAGAGGGGTTTCAAAGAAATTTTTGGTAATAGAATTGTTCTCATCTTGATGATTATTAAATATTTATCATTGGGGCTGGAGAGATAGCATGGAGGTAAGGCATGCCTTGCATGCAGAAGGTCATTGGTTCAAATCTGGCATCCCATATGGTCCCCTGAACCTGCCAGGAGCGATTTCTGAGCATAGAGCCAGGAGTAACCCCTGAGCGCTGCTGGGTGTGACCCAGAAATTTAAAAAAATATATATATTTATCATTGTCAAAAGACTTTAAGTTGTGCTTTTTATATTTTTGTATTTTTATTATAATATCATTATTTACCAATTTGTTCATAATACAGTTGTTTCATGGATTAAATATTCCAACACCAATCACATTACCAATGCGACTGATTATTCCTCCACCATTTTCCCACCTACTACCCAGCCTGCATATTGCTCATTGCAGTATAAAGACAAAAACAATTTTATAAACCACAGTATTTAAATAAAGTAAAAAATAAAATGAATGCCAATCAAAATGTAAATTTTTCATGACATTTCAAAACTATGTGCTATTTACAGAAACTCATATATATAAAAACTCATAGTTAAGATAAAATTGATGTAGAAGACTGAAGTGTGATGAAGTGATATATCTAACACATGAAACAATATGGTTTAGAAGATAATCTAGTGTAGGAAAATGTGTGGGGTCAAGTCAGGATAGACACAGACTAGAAACAGAGAAGTCTGTGAACAGGTAATACATCATACAAAATCTTGATGCATTATTTAAGTAGACATGCTTGTAAATTATTCAAGATTGTCCATAAGATACTGTTTATATTGAAAACAATGCTCTCTTTTACATACCATATGCATATTAAACTTATAGGTGAAAAATAAAACTTAAAAAAATTAAAGAGCTTGTGATATAGCTCAAGTGATAGAGCACATACCAGGCACAATGGTCTGAGCTCAATCCCAAACACCTCATTGGATCTCAAACCTCCTGGAATGTTGTCCTGAGGCCCTTTAGCCCTGCTGAAGTAAAGAAATCTAGTTAGAGGGAGAAACTATAAAAATTGGTAAATAGAATATAAAAAGACAGAAATGAAAACTTTGTTTTTTAAGTTTTTTTCTTTATTTAAACATCTCGATTACAAATATATTGTGATTAGGTTTCAGTCATGTAAAGAACACTCCCCTTCACCAGTGCAACATTCCCATCACTAATGTCCCAAATCTCCCTCCATCCCACCCCATCCCCACCTGAACTCTAGACAGGCTTTCCAGTTCCCTCATTCATTCACATGATCATGATAGTTCTCAGTGTAGTTATTTCTATAACTGTACTCACCACTCTTTGTGATGAGCTTCATGAAGTGAGCTGGAAGTTCCAGCTCTCCTCTCATTGTCTCTGAGGAGTGTTGCAAAGATGACTTTTATTTTTCTTAAAACCCATAGATGAGTGAGACTATTCTGCATTTCTCTCTCTCCCTCTGGCTTATTTCACTCAGCATGATAGACTCCGTGTACATCCATCTATAGGAAAATTTCATGACTTCATTTCTCCTGATGGCTGCATAATATTTCATTGTGTATATGTACCACAGTTTCTTTAGCCATTCATCTGTTGAAGGGTTGTTTCCAGAGCCTGGCTATTGTGAATAGTGCTGCAATAAATATAGGTGTGAGGAAGGGGTTTTTGTATTGTATTCTTGTGTTCCTGGGGTATATCACTAGGAGTGGAATAGCTGGGTCGAATGGGAGCTCAATTTCCAGTTTTTGGAGGAATCTCCATATTGCTTTCCATAGAGGTTGGACTAGATGGCATTCCCACCAGCAGTGGATAAGAGTCCCTTTCTCTCCACATCCCCACCAGCACCGATTGTTCTCATTCTTTGTGATGTGTGTCAATCTCTGTGGTGTGAGATAGTATCTAATCGTTTTGATTTGCATCTCCCTGATGATCAGTGATGAGGAGTATTTTTTTCATGTGCTTTTTGGCCATTTGTATTTCTTTTTTTAATTTTTTTTATCAAAGTGTCTGTTCATTTCTTCTCCCCATTTTTTGATGGGATTAGATGCCTTTTTCTTGTAAAGTTCTGTCAGTGCCCTGTATATTTTGGATATTAGCCCTATATCTGATGGGTATTGGGTGAATAGTTTCTCCCACACGGTGCGTGGCTCTTGTATCCTGGGAACTATTTCTTTTGAGGCGCAGAAACTTCTCAGCTTAATGTATTCCATCTGTTTATCTCTGGTTCCAGAAAACTTCGTTTTTTAAAAGAATCATTATTAAATAAAATACAGTCAGAGACTTGAGAACATTGGGGAACTTGGTAACTTGGGAATTTGAGAACTTGAGAACATAGGCATGATGAAGGAATTAACAAAGACTGCTAATTTCCAAATCGAAAAGTTGAAAAATGGAAAAGAAATTAAGAACAGAAAAAACAACTTGATAACAGACAGGAAAGGAACTTTGAATAACTAAGAAACACATTTTTCTTTATTAATAGTTTCATGAATGAGAAGTAGAATGTAGATAAGAAGCTATTTTAGATCCATCAGACTGGAAAATTTACCTTTTTTTTATTCTGTTGTTTCATTTGGGGGCTACACTCAACTGTGCTATGGCCTTACTCCTGGCTCTATGGTCAGGGATTATCCTGGCAGTGCTTAGATGATTCTGAGTATGAAACTAGAGTTGGCCACATGCAAGGCCTCTCTTGCTCCTGAGATCAGAAAAATTTAAGTCCTGCTAGGTGACAAATTATCTGTGAGGAGATGAAACAGGAAATCTTCAGGCTGCTGTTTGAATTTTGTAAAATCATTCTGAAGTACTTAAACAAACAACTAGATGTATATAGAATGTAACTTGGGGTTTTTTTCTGTTGTATTTTTTATCTGTTTGTTTAGGGCTATAGGGAGCAGTTCTAGGTTTACTCCTGACTATGCTCAGGGATCACTCCTGGATTAAGGGGACTATAAGGGATACCAGGCATAGAATTCAAGTTGACTGCATGCAAGTGCCCTACCCCTGTACTATTGCTCGAGCCCCAACTTGGGGGCTCTTTAGTAGCACTATTTACCCTAGAAATGAAATAATAATATCCTATATACATCTATATCTATTTTTTTGCCACACCTGGTGATGCTCAGGGATTTCCAGGCTAAGTGCTCAGAAATCACTCCTGGCTTGGGGGACCATATGGGACTCAGGGGATCGAATCGTGGTCCAGTCCTAGGCTAGCATGTGCAAGGCAGATGCCTTAAGACTTACACCATCGCTCAGGCCCCCCTAAACATATGTTTAAACATGTTTTTCTGCCCACCTTTATTTTAGGCTATTCAGTTTTCCTTGTTTAGCAGTCTTTTGTTCAAATATACATAATAGATATAAAAATCATAGCGTAGGGATACAAAGAATGCAAGAAATTGCATTAAAATAATTAACTGTGCTATATGTGTAAATAAAATAGATATCACAGATAAATATAAAGAACAGGATACAGTATGCAGTATGTATGACATATGCATTATGCATTATGATGACATAACAATATATTATAACAATAATATATTGTATAGATTCACATTAAAAATACAGAGAAACTACTAACAACACCTTAAGAATAGATCACTAAAAAAAAAGAATAGATCACTAATGTATGCCTTTATGTGGGCATGAGTACATAGAGAGAGGACTCCTCTATGAGAGCCAAACCTAAATTGTAAACAATTCATGACTATATAGTGTATATAGCCCCTTTGATATATTATCCCTCCTCCCCCCTTCAGAAATTCTACTCTCCGTTCATTCCCCAATCCCAATCTAATATCCTGCCTTATTAACGTTCTTTACCCTCAGTTCTTAACCCATTAAGTATCAAGACCGACTGCCTGCCCCAATAAGCCATCACCCAGCTTTCAAGTGAAGGGACACCCACTCAACCCCACATCTTGTCCCCTGGCAAGAAACTGCCATCAACATTCCTGCTGACTCATGCTCTGTGGTCTTCCTTCTCACCCCCCCCCCCCAATTGTGGACTGTTGCTTGATACCAGATTCAGTTCCAGAAGGACCCCCAGTGCAAGAATTCTACCCGAGCCCTTTCTACCGCAAATCATTTCTCAAACTTAACAAGACCAGGGTGTGTGATGAAAATTTGTCCTGAATTCCACCCCCCCAAACAAGAATATCCCCCAAAACAATGGGGAAGACTGTATTTCCTTTATAAGTTTAATACCTCTATAATACTACCTCTTAACCTGTTTATCCCCAAATGTAAGGTGGTCTCCTGCATCACTTTGTTCCCTTAATTACTTTTTTTAACTCTTTTTAAATTTATTTTTCATATATATATATATATATACATATATATATTGTTTTTGTTTTCTTCTCTTCCTTAAACTCCTGTTTTGGTTCTGCTTGGGACAAAAACCTACAAGAAAAAGTCTTGCCTGGGATAATAGCTCAGGTCAACACCAGGCATAGAGATGATGAAGCCTGACACTCTCACACCCAAATGCACCAGCAATATAATATAGCACCATTTCTTTTTGCAAAGGCACACTAAAAAGGGGGAAATTTTATGCATAGAAACAAGCTCTTATCTACTAGATTAAGAACTCATACATTTTGCAATACAGGGACACCTCCCACCTTGAACATATGTCATGTGGACCCAACTTAGACTCCAGGGGTCTAGACAGTAACTGGCCAACCCTGAACCCTAGATCGCAGACATAGAACCGACACGGTTCTCCGCAACAGCTCCAGGAACCAAACTCCCTCTGTTCTGCATGTGCCAGTTTTGATATGACATCCTGACAATGAGGAAATGGCAATAACTTTATCTAGGAGCAGGTTGTCTTACCTCACCACCTAATGACAAGATAAAATCAGAAGACATGTCACCCTTTGATCTGTACAAAAGCCAAGAGCGCTATCTATAGAAGACTGTGACAACCATAACTGGGCAGAATTAATCCTGGGACCAATAAAAAACCCTAGTCTAGGTTTTGGCCTATGATCTGTACAACAACCAAGATCTCTAATTCCAGAGGTCCGACTGAGACAACTGCAACTGAGCAGAACTTCTGGAAACATAATGAAAGACTCTATTCTAGGCTTCGTCCTAGGATTGGTGAAAAAAGCAAGACCACCAACTACAGAATATTGATTAAAACAATAGTGATTAAAACAATGAGTGGTGAGTGCAGCTATAGAAATAACTACACAGAGAACTATCCTAATCATATTCATGAATGAGGGAAATGGAAAGTCTGTATGGAGTACAGGTGGGGTGGGTTGGGAGGGAGGGAGATTTGGGACATTGGTGGTGGGAAAGTTGCACTGGTGAAGGAGGTGTTAAAAAAAGTTAAAAAAAAAGAAAAAAAAAGAAAAAAGAAAAAAAATAATAAAAACAATAGTGATGGAACAGAATTTCTAGAACAGTAAAGAAAGACTCCATCCTGTGCTCACTTTGGCAGCACATATACTAAAATTGGAATTAAAGACTCCATTCTAAACTCCATCCTATGACTTGTGCAAATGCTAAGATTTATAGTTACAGAGGCCTGATTTTATCATCCATGCTGAGCAGAAAGTTTTTAGACACCACAAAAGGACCTAGGGGAGAGTAAAAGAGCATGTGTGGAGCAAGTAGTTATTCCTAAAACAGTATACTTCAAGGACAAAGGAACCCTTTATTTATTAGGCCCAAGGAATTTCCTTTCTTATCGCCCCTTTCTTATGTGCATATGCAAAAAAAAAGCACAAATTAAATTTTTTGTTTTGTCATTGTTTTTTATTTTGCACTTTGTTTTGTTTTTATTCTGGGACTGTGGCTATTGTTTGGTTGTTGTCTTTACTGCTGTGATGCTTTAGGGTTTTTTTGTTTGACTCATTTTGTATTGCTGTTATGTTTTTATTCCTTTTCCCCTTCTCTTAAATTGATATTTATAGCCTCTAGAAGAACTCTTTCTGTATTTTGCTTGTTTGACATTTTGCACCCCCTTTTTTTCTTTCTTTCAAACAGAACCCACATAACTTGAACCATCTTGTTCCACCTCACAAATTGAGGGGAAATAATAGTGGGTACCAAGACTAAACAGTCGTATGAACATTGAGCAGAAATAAAAAATGATCAGACTTAAACACCAAATCCAAAGCCAATGACAACAGAATTGATACCCAATCTACAATAAGCTAGATACAGAGGGGACCACTTCTACTAGTGGTCCAGAGGACAAAGGAGGGGGATATGGGATGCATGCTGGGGACAGAGGTGGAGGGAGGACAACATTGGTAGTAGGAATGCCCCCAATTCAATGTCACTATGTACCTATAATATTACTGTGAAAGATTTGTAGTCCACTTTTGGTCAAAATAAAAATTATTTTCAAAACAAAAATTACAGAGAAAGACATAGGATGAAAGCCATCAAATTTGGTTTTACATTGGTTATTTTTTATAGGAGGTAGACCTGGTGGTATTCAGGGGCTACTCCTGTGATGTTGAGTTACCCTAGATGGTGCTCGGGACTGGCATCAGTCTCCTGTTTAATTTCTTCAGCTCCATATATAGTTTTTTTTTTCTGTTTGTTGGGATTAGGTGGGTTTTTGGCCACACCTGAAAGTTCAGGGTTTTCTTCTAGCTTTTCCTTTAAGAATCACTCTTTTTTTTTTTTTTTTTAAATCTTGTTTGATTGATTGGTTTTTGGGTTACACCCAAAGACGCTCAAGGGTCACTCCTGGCTCTGCACTCAGAAATCGCCCCTGGCAGGCTGGGGTATCACATGGGATATTCGGAATAGAACCGGGTTCCTCCCTGGTTGGCTGCATGCAAGGCAAATGATCCCCACTGTGCCCCGCTCTTGCCCCAAGAGAATAACTCTTGATGAGGCTCAAGGAACCAAATGGGGTGCTAGCATTTGAACACACATCAGATTTGTCCAAGGCAAACACTCTCCCTACTGTGCCACTTCTCTGGCTGGGGCCCTATTTCTTTATTTTGTTTTTTTTGGGGGGGGGCACTCCCAGAGGTACTCAGGGATCACTTTGGGTTTTGCTAAGGGATTACTCCTCATGGAGCTACAGGACCACATGCGGTGGCAGGAATCAAATTTGGGTCAACCAGAAGCAAGTGAAGGTGATTTACTTTCTGAACTATGCCTCTGGTCCTCAAACTTTATTTCTTAAGCTAAGAAATGTATTATGACATCTAATAAATATAAAATAAATACTCAGGTATTGTCTTTTTATTCTTTTCACTTTATTTGTATACATTAAATATGGAACTATTGAAACACATTTATTTTTTATTTTTATTTATTTATTTATTTTTTTGGTTTTTGGGCCACACCCAGTGACGCTCAGAGGCTACTCCTGGCTATGTGCTCAGAAGTCGCTCCTGGCAGACACTGGGGACCATATGGGAACCGGGGGATCGAACCGTGGTCCGTCCTAGGCTAGCAGGCAAGGCAGCAGGCACCTTACCTCCTGCGCCACCTCCCGGTTCCCTATTTTTATTTTTTTTTAATTTTTATTATAATTGAAGTTCATTACACAGGATTATTTACGGTACATAGTGACAATGAATAAAGGGCATTCCCACCACCAGTGTTGTCCTCCTTCCACTCCCATTTCCAGCATGTCTCCCATATCTCCCTCCTTTACCCCCCTACTCCCCCAGAATACTAGTGTAACTGGTCTCCACTTTACAGCTTGCTGTAGGTTGGGTATCTACCCTGTTTGGTGTTCCAGTCTGATCATTTTCCATTTACACTACATGTTCATATGACTGGTCCTGGTAACATCCTTTTCTCCCCTCAATTTATGAGGCTGAATGATTCAAGTTATGCTATTCTGTTTGCAATAAAAAGGTTAAG
>PVKC010020265.1:0-18706 GCA_004027635.1 Crocidura indochinensis
TCAAAATAAAAATTACATATTAAAAAAATAAAAATAAACTTATTTTTCTCATTGCATTCTAAATTCATTATAAAGTCTTCTTTCTCTAACTCATCTCCTTTCTGTCTTTAAAGTTTTCTACTTCTTCCACCCTCCCCATTAATATTTCTCTTATTGTTTGTCTGATTGGAGCCTAAGTTTTATGTCCTTGAAAATGAATTGTCTGGATCAGAAACTTTGTCCTTGTATTTCCTGATGTTGTGGCATTGAGCAAATGGTTTATTATTTTTTGAGCTCAAATGATAGTTTTTATTCCTTTGTAACTTTTTTCCCCGAAGATAAAATTTCTAAAAATATAACCAGAAATCAATAAATACTATGTTTTATCTCATTTCTATTTGAAAAAGTAATGTCTGTCTGAGAGTTTGGAGCTGCAGGAACTCCCAAACAACTTGATGTCTTGACTGTGTGTATTTGTGTGTGTGTGTGTGTGTGTGTGTGTGTGTGTGTGTGTGTGTTGGGAGGCGGGGGAGGGTACATGAGATTACTTCCAGCAAGATATTTGGCCAAATGAGTTTGATGTTCAATACTAAGGGCCTGCAGTGCTCAGGACCAACAGGGCCACACTAGAAGATGTTCAACAGCCCTGTGATGCCAGGGTTCTCACCATTCTCAGAGGCTTTGTATGCTCTGTATCTACTTCTTACCACTGTACTATTTCCAAGCTCTTCTTATTTTTTTATTTTCTCACTTTTATACTTTTCCCTAAAGTCTTCAAATGAATAATTTAAACTATTTTTTGGCAGTTCTCTTAAGGACAATTCAGAATTAAACTCTTTTTCTCTCTTTCTGGAATTCATCATTATTAAAAAGACACCATTAAACTAATATTTACTTTGATATGAATAAAATGGTTGAGCATAACTTTTACTCAACTTTATAGCCTTTAAATCTGAAGGAATCCTAAAATAACCTTTTAAACAGAACTAGTTCACTGCCTATTTATGAAAAAGAAATAGTATCTGGACATCACTGAGCGTGCAGCAAACCCTGTATAGACTCTCTTAGAGTGCCAGGGGTCTCTAGAAGACTTACAGATCTTACCCCAAAATTTTGTCTCATGCTTGGGAATTGTTGATGTTCAGAAGATGTAATCCTGAGGCCAAAGAGGCAACTTATAGGGCTGTAGCTTATATTTTCCACACAAGAGATCTAGTTTCTATACCAACACTGCATGGCTTAGTTTTGCACTGTAAGGCTTGCCCAAAGACCAAAATATAAAATAATATAAAATGATATGAAATAAAATGAATATGATTCTTAGTTCCAATCCCACAGTCTGAATTCATTCACGTTAGTTGGTGCTAAATTTGTTTTTATTCTTTATTTTTATTTACTGGGAATTTCTTCTGCTTCTCATCCTTCCAGATCCCTTCTTTGAAGACAGGATTACCTTCTTTAGGATCTTCTCTGACTCCTTTCCTCCCCCACAGCTCAACCCCTAAGGTCACTGGTTTCCTTTGTTGTATTCTTTACTTCAAAAACGCTTTTCTCTTTATGTCTAGAGGGTTTCTTAATACTTGTTTGCTTTCCTGTTTCTTGCTCTCAGTTTATAAAAGAGTAGAGAATATTGGATTTACTGACGGAGCTCAGGCACATAGCTAGGATTCAGGAAATATTTGCTGATTATAAAAATAAATGTTAGGCATCACAGACTTGGATTCCTCCTATAAAAGACCAGATAAAGTTGAAATTTTTGTAAGTAATCTGGATTAAAAGTAGCATACACAAGACTATATAGAGGAGAGATTCTCTGCTCTTCAAAGTAACCTCTAATTTTGAATAATATATCAGCATTATATGGTAGAATTAGGGTTGTTAATACATTTACTTAATTAATTTTATTCTGAAGAAGTCTCTTCTTTACCAATCAAAAAGTAATACAACAATAACTATATGTTCTCTACCTGCAATGTAATGCAAAGATTATTGATGTTCGAACAAGCTGAACCATTTATTAAATTCTTTACATCATTTTCATTTCAAAGATATAACCAGGAAGTAATATAGTGGCTACAGAAGTTTTATGGTCAGAATTTAAATTAGAAGTCTACTAAATTTTATACAAATTACATGTCTTTTAGATTTTTTTAACTCATTCTTATAGAGGGCTGTTAACTACTCTTGAGAGTTATGAGGATTTAATGAGCCAAGGTTATAATATTTGGTTGACATATATTAACAAAATATTAACAATTATTTGATTTCTAAAGAACACAAAAATTATATGGTTTATTATGTACCAATAGAATATATAACCAGTATTAGTAATTTATCAGTAATAAATTCTATTCATGTGTAGATAACATTAAGGATCAAAAATATAAGCAAATGCTAAGCATTTGTCTTAAAATATGCTCATATTATCATTATAATCTAATTGTATTTAGTTTGGATGAAAAAAATCAAGATTTAAAGTATTGTTGCAACTCAGAATAAAATAGCATGAAATTATTAGACTTTGCTCAACATTAGAATGAATATGTCTCAAACAATTGCAAAGGATGTATTATTGCCTTCCCAAAGATTCATGCAAATATGCATTATAGTTTCAAATTTAGAATGAAAATGTATTTCTAGAATAACATTTCTAATTTAGAAAGTCCATATAATTATTCAGAGTATTTTATTAGATTGTTCTACCTTTCTGTTCAACTCTAACTTTTTTTAGCTTTGTATTTTCCAAAGTGGAAATGAGAAGTAGATACTTGGCATTCCATTCTCACAAAGGTGAACGTGTTGATAGGTTGACTGGTGGATTGGTTTTGCACTACTAGGGATCAAACCCAGGCAGGTACTCTACCACTAAACAATCCTTGCTCTGTGTATTTGATATAAAAGTATTTTCATTGTTGGTATCTATGAAACACTTTAACTTTTTGAAAAATATTCCATTATAAGATGCAACATCTACAAATTTAGTCAAACTTTTGAGGCTGGATATTTAAGTTGCTTCCATTTCATATATTTTGTTCCATTTATTATTTACACTAATGTTATTTTTTTGTTGTTGTTGTTGCGGTTTTTTTTGGGGGGTCACACCCAGCAGTGCTCAGGGGTTACTCCTGGCTCCATGCTCAGAAATTGCTCCTGGCAGGCACGGGGGACCATATGGGGCACCGGGATTCGAACCAATGACCTTTTGCATGAAAGGCAAACGCCTTACCTCCATGCTATCTCCCAAGGCCCCACTAATGTTATTACTACAGAGTTTGGTGCATATTTTATGAATATTCTTCAAATCTTGATAAAGTATTTATTTATGGAAGTAAATTTTTGGAGGCAAGCAAAAGTTTAAATTTTTAGAAGTCACTTCTAAAATAACTCCCCCCCCCCCAATGTCAATTTGTTCCTTTTTGGATAATTTTGCTTTTTTAAGGCTTACCAAATTTGGATATAATCAGTGTTTTTGTATTCAGGGTCAATCAGTACATGAAGTATAGGTTTACCTTTGAAATTGATTTAAGATGCATTTATGTATACTATTGAGTTACTCTTTTCACTGTTAAACTGTATATTTGTCTTTATAAGTTCTGTGAATTGGCTATTAATGTCTTTTGTTTATTTTTCCCATTGATTTCTTTCTTGCACAGGAAATTTCCAGTCAAGCTAATATAAAATTATAACAGATATTTGAAGTTAATAATATCTTAAGTTTAATACAAAATTACCCTTCTTTTTTAGAAATCAGTAATATGCATGTACGGTAGCTTTGGAAACATAGTCAAATTCTCTGTTGTTAAATTTGACCTCCCTTGAAATCATTTTCACTGGAAAATATTCTTTTCAATCCTTTTCATATTTTAATATTCCTATAAGAAATTTATCATTCTTCTCAATTTTCATTCTTACAACATATTTATAGTCAGAATTTGGTAGTTGATTTAATAATCTTAGGTCAATGCTGTTCTTAAATAAATATTTTTTAAAATAAAAGATGAGGGTACACAGAGCAATTAAGAGATAGGCATTTGCCTTGCACCTGGCCAATGCATGCAACATTGGTTTTGATCCCTGTCATTGTATATATTGTATATATATAGATATATAGATATATAGATATACAATATCTGAGCATTGCTAAGAGTGATCCCTGAATACAAAACCGTGAGCAAGCTCTGAGTACCACAAAGTATGGCCCAATTTTTTTAACCCCAGCTTTACTTCCCCCCAAAAGAAAGAAAATTCCAGATAGTTCTAAGGGGGCTCAGCACATTATTATATGCTAGAAGGCCTAAAGTTTGAGGACCAACAAAGTATAACACACCAAACATGGCCAATATGAGTTTAGTTCCTGAACTGGTAGACCTATAACTACACTCCCTGGCTAAATTATCAAAGGAAGTGTTCCTGGAGACTCAAACTATTGGGGAGCTCTCCCCAATAAATTAAACACTATAAGTGAAGAGATGGTAGAAGTAAGGAACTTTAAGCAAAAATAAAGGAGTTGTTTACAGTTTCATATAAACAAATATTTTCCCTGATATTTTTCTCCTTTTCTTTCACTGTCTATCTTTTTGTTTTGTTTTGTTTTTGGGTGACACCCGGCAACATGCAGGGATTACTCCTGGCTCTGTGCTCAGAAATCACTCCTGGCTCGGGAGTCCATATGTGATGCTGAAATTCAAACCACCATCTGTCTTGGATTGGCTGCATGCAAGGCAAATGCCTTATCATTGTGCTATCTCTCCAGCCTCTATGTCTATCTTTAATTTTTCCTTTTTCTTCCATTTTGTCCTGTCACCTTCCAACCTTTCTTTGGATTTCTTTACTTTTCTCTCCAGTTTGGGAGATCTTTTCCAAAAGTAGCTGGAAAACAATTTGTGGAATTCTAGGTTAAAATTTCTTGCTGTCATGATCACTTCAGTAGTGAAATAGTAAGTGTTCACATTAAATTTAGGAGTAAGCCTAGATGGTCATAATGGGGCCAGATAAGCAGAAAAGAGTTAAGGTGTATGCATTAATAGAGAATCACATGTTCCTCCATTTATCTCCAGGTTATATTCTTATAGACTCCCAAACATTGCTGTATCCTAACACCACAGTGCCCAAATAACAATGTACCCTTGAGCCTTTGACAGGTTCTTTTAACCAAGAATCACCAGGGTTAGCCTCCCAATTCTCTTAGCACTACTTGTGATTTCCCACTCCACACACATTCTGACCCAAACTAAGAACTCAGTACAAAAATAATGATCAAAACAAGAAAAATGAGTTTTCCTATATACTACAACCATTTGAGATAGAAACATATCAAAGAATATATACTAATATAATATAAAAAATAATGGCAAAATACTCAAGAGAAAAAGAGGCAAGAAGTGGGAAAGTTCATGTCTTTTACTTTAATTTAAAAAATACTTTAAAATAAATGAGATAACAATGGCAATTCTTTTTGTATATATCTGTTTTCTTTGTTTGTTCTGGACAATACATGCCAAAACTGTACCAGATGTAGGACACCCAGCTATTAACACAAAACAAAGGTGTTTTCCCACCTTCCTCTTTCCTTTAAAACTATCCCTTTGATATGTAAAAGGGCACCTGGATCTCATTCTACCTTCCCATGCCTGGAGGAATTTGTAGTGGGAGAATAAAGAAATATCAATCTGGCTTGGGCACATGGAGAGACCATGAGAGAGAAGCCACTAACTCCATGACTCTCTCCTGACTAGCTTGGTTTATTAATCCTTCACAGCTACCCATCTTCAGACCCATCTGCCTTGGGTGATTTCACATCGTGGGATATATTTTACAAGTGGTGCTCAAATAGTAACTTGAGGACTCAAGAAGACCCCAATGATGGTGAGTGATTTGACCTTCTGGTGGCTAATCATCATGACGGCCCCTTCAACTGGACTGAGTGTGCTGTGCCAGAACATCAGTGCACATGGCCCCTGTTCTGAATGAGGCAGAGGCCCCTCAGGTGGGACAGAAGCAGGCAGTGAAGGGGAGAGAGCTGAAGACACTAAGCAGGATCCCAGAGGCCAAGGCCCACTGTCTTTTTTCAACCAAAAGTGCTCTGTGTCAGGACCTCAGCCCCCTCTAATCTGCAGCAGTTTATCATTGTCACTGATAAGGTAGAACTCAAAGACAAAGCCTCATTGGAGGTGTACCAAAAGCATGGAGATGAGTGAGTCAGCCCACCTAGATTCTGGCGAGGTACTGGAGGCCTTTCTGTCCCAAATGACCTCAACAACCTAGTACTGAAGGTGAAAATGGAGAGGATGGAGAATTCAAACCCAGATGAATCCGAACTAAGGAGAATCTGCTTTCAGAACCTCCTGAAACTTTCGTCTAGATTAATCTCTTGACCCTATTCATATCAATCATTGTATTCCTGATTAAACTGTGTATTCTATTAATTTGTCATGTGTCCCACTGCAAACATATAATTTTATATCCAACTTTAGTTGTTTAATATTAGTTTGCAAAGTTATGGGAAAATGCATAATGCTGTTAGATTTTTAATGATTCTCAGCTATCTAATTGGGAATGTTTCCCAATTGCTGCAATGTTTTTATATATTAAGTAACAAATTATTCTCAAATTATGTCTGGAAATACGTTCTAATGTCTTTATTCACAGAAGTCAATGAAAAAGCAACTTCTTATTATAGTGCTCATTATAAGAATGATTTATCAAACTTATTTTCAAACTCTATATATATCTGCAGATATTTTCTTGTGATTTTGTTTAGGGAAGTTTAGAGAAAGAAACTCAAATATTCTAGACACCTATTACAGTGCTCAGTGTAAGAACATTTAAGAATTTTCAAATTAAGTATAGCTTGCAGGAAGGTTCTAATTTTTATACTAAGATAAGACTATAAAACTATTTTTGTAATAGGTGTAAGACAAGGATAAGGAAAAAGCTGATTGCTTTGAGAATGATGTATACAATCTATCCTTTGATGCTTTTTACAGCCAACCTTTATTGTGCCTATGCAAAATAACAACTACTTTTATAAGTTCTGATCTGGGGTTCCTACCTATGACAGAGAACAGTAGAATGAAACTTTTGTAATTTTCTCAATTTTTTTTTGTTTTGAACAGAACCGGTGAAATTGTGAGATGACACCCAGCTATTAACCCAAAACAAAGGTGTTCCCCCATCTTTCTCTTTCCTTTAAATCTATCCGTTTGATATGTAAAAGCCCTTTTGGATCTCACTCTATCCTTTCCTGCCTGGTGGAATTTGTACTGGGAGCATAAAGAAAAGTCAGTCTGGCTTGGGCATGAAGAGAAACTGAGGGAGAAGCCACTGACTCCATGACTCTCTCCTCACTGGCTTGGTTTGTTAATACTTTGTGGCTACCCTTCTTCAGACCCATCTATCTTGGGTGAATTCTCAATGTGGGGATATATTTTACATCTAGGGATCACTCCTAGCTGCACTCAAGTTATAGAGGAGCTGGAGATGAAACCTGAGTTGGCCAGATATAAGACATATGTGGTGCTCACAGTACTGTCTCTCTAGATCCCAGATTCTTCTATGTTTTTATAAAGATTTAGCATAATTCCAACTAAGTCGCTAACCTAATTTATTATAAAGTTAATGAACAACATAGAGTGTTGAATAAACTTTTTAAGAAGGTAGAATTGAAAAGAAGCTAGTCTCATTAATTATTCAAATATGTATTTTTAATACAAATACAATTTAATACAAATGCATATTAAATCAGGATCAGGAAAATAGGTAGATTAACAGATCAGAATGGTAATTTGGTTTATGTGCTTTTTTTGGGGGGGAGGTGGCAATACCTAGTGGGTCTTGGGGACTATTCTCTGGTAATCAGGGACATTATGCCAGGAAAATAACCCAAGGTGCTTGCATGTAAGCTTACTCTACAATCTTTTGAACCATTTTCCAGGCCCAGAATAATATTAATTCAATGTCATCTGATTAATAAAGTAGATAATATAAATACCACTTCATACCTAGGGAGAGGAGATCCCTTGCTTATAAAAAGAATTATGCCATAGTCTTAAAAAAAATGAAAGGTATATCTGAAAACAATCTTAAGAAATTTAGACAATAAAATTATTCTTCGTAATTATTATATAGAAACCATCAATCAGCAAGCTGATAGATTAGTCATATTCAATCAAAATTTTTTATTTGGTGAAAGATAATATAAAATATTAAAATATACATTATATACATGTTATTCATATTACAATGAGTGAGTATTTTTGATTATGTGAAGAGTTATATATATCAATTCTGAAGACAAAGGAGAAAAAATTCTCCATCTTTGGAAGGCAACTATGCTCACTACTGTACCACCAGAGCATAATCAAAATACTTCTCTGAAAAGAAGAACTAGAAAACCCAGAACTGGAAAAGATTAAGCTTTACTTTGCACTGCTTGATATGCCGAGTTTTTAACATAAGCACAAGAAGTTTCCAACTAAGTAGGAGGAATCAAACTGATGTATACTTTATTTTCATTCAAAGACTAAACATTTTTGTTTTCCTCAGTAATCTTGTAGCCACTAATCTTACAAGTAGAAGAGAGACAATAGAAATAGTCACTGGGCATTACATATGTCTCCCATATTCAACCTGCTATGGATTGTTAAATATCAATTACTCCTAAAAGTTTTCAATACTTTTCTCAAATTAATTCTATATTTCCAGTAGGAGAAAATTTGTCAGTAGAAAATTTATACTTATTTATATACATTTGTACAGGGAGTATAAATATACCAAAATATAAATTATAATTATTTCTAGGTAGTAAGAATAACTATAACTCTGTGTCAAAAATACCCCACGCTGGGCCTTCTAGGCAAATCCCATCACCATTGCAAAACAAAAATGTAAAATGCAACTTATCTATCTGTGTTCATTATTGCTGTGAGTGACACAGAGTTTGATCTTGCTACTTCTTATAACTTATCATTCACATTTGTCTATATCTTGTTTTAGGAGTAATTCTGCTCAGATTTTTTTTTTTTTTTTTTTTGCAAAGAGGCCTGAGGTATAGCACAGAAGTAGACCATTTGCTTTGAAAGTGGTCAACCGGAGATGGATTCAGGTTTGATTATCAGAAAGTCCCCCAAGCCAGCCAGGAGCAATTTCTGAGTGCAGAGCCAGGAGTAACCTGAGTGCCACCAGGCGTGGCCTCAAAACAAGCAAACAAATAGACAAAAAAAAAAAAAAACAGATTTGTTTACAGAGAAATAAAATTATCCAGTGGAAAGGATTTACCTATTTCTTTAACTTTTTTAGGATTTTAAAATGTTAATGAAGGGGCCAGAGCGATAGTACAGCAGTTGGCCAACCCAGGATGGACCCTGATTGGAATCCCAGTATTCCCTATGATCCCCGAGCCTACCAGAAAAGATTTCTGAGAGCAGAGCCAGGAGGAAACCCTGAACGCTGCTGGGTGTAACCCAAAAACAAACAAACAAAAGTTATAGATTAAAATGTTAATGTTAATGCAGTTTGACCTACCAGTTTGAAAAACTTTGTAAAAAAATATGATATACATTGTTACTCTTGATTAAAAGATGAAACGGATCATTGCTAATTTTGATGATGTTTTACCCTAACAAAAGACGTTTCCCTATTAGTTATAAAAAAGAAAATAAAAACTTGAATATGTCAAATAGTATTGCCATAGTCATATTATATATAACACTGTGGACACAAATTGAATAGAAGGAATAGAATGGAAACTCATCACTTCCTTCCAGCTTTGTTCCTTGTCTTACAGTATAACTTGTCTTGTAACTTGTAAGACAGAAATATAACTTGTCTTACAGAAATATCAACAATATGTTAAAATGTTTCTAAATATTTAAAATTACTGCAAGAAGACATTAATACTTATTAGACTTCTAAAGTTTGGCAGAGTATCACTTTGCAATACTTTTTATTGGAAAAACTTGATATGATGTACCATATTACTATGTAAAGTTACTGGTTGTGCTCTGCAGACTAGGGATCCAGATAAAATGTCAATTTTTTAAGTTTTAAATGCTTCAACTCTATTCAGTATATTATAGCTAATTATAAAAATTTGTAACATTCTTTGGTGTTAGCTTCTTTATCCCTATTTTATACCGACACTTTGCAAGGAAATATAGTGAGCGGAATTTTGATAGTCATGGTAAGAATTTGTCTAGACATAAAGAACTGAATACAGGGCAGGGAGAATTTTCCTTCTTTGAGGAAGTAGCTTCTAATATATACTGTTCCTGGGGAAAATTCCTTCCAGTGTGTCTCAGCAGGTCTTTTTCTAATAGCTCATTATGGGTTTGTTATTTGGCTTCCTGAAGGCTCTGTGTTCTTGGACTTGCATACATTTTCATCCTTCCTTGGAGATTAGTTGTCCCATGTCATTGTGAAACAGCTCAGAATTTGTTAGGACTAATATTTCACAATTTGTTTATCTGACAGTTCTTGAGTCAATTGAAAGGAACATGTATAGGCTTCCAAGTATATTATTTTCAGGATTGTCTACATACTTTGGATTTACTCAGGTATACAGAAATATTTTGTGTTTAAAGTAGTAAGCTTGAGTATCATTCTGCTGTTCATCAAAAAAGTTCTGTTTCTCTTTGGTTTAAGCATTCATGTGAATATAGGACTATACTGACTATTAAGAAACCAGTAACGGGCCCAGAGAGATAGCACAGTGATGTTTGCCTTTCAAGCAGCTGATCCAGGACCTAAGGTGGTGGTTCGAATCCCGGTGTCCCATATGGTCCCTCCTGCCTGCCTGGAGCTATTTCTGAGCAGACAGCCAGGAGTAACCCCTGAGCACGGCCGGAAAAGAAACCAGTAACTCCAAGACAGACTTGCAAAGTTCTTCAGAATGTATGTAAAATCGTGACAAATTTCTTTTCACAAAAAATAGCATTCTTGGAACCAGAGCTATGGTAGGGCGTTTGCCTTGCACGTGGCTGACCCAGGACAGACCTCGACCTCGGTTCCATCCCCCGGCCTCCCATATGGTCCCCCAAGCCAGGAGAGATTTCTGAGTACATAGCCAGGAGTAACCCCTGAGCACCACTGGATGTGCCCAAAATAATATTTAAAAAAATAGCATCTAAAAATTTTTGTGTATAAATCACTCTTTTTTGTTTGTTTGTTTTGAGGTCAAACCCGGTGGCGCTCAGGGGTACTCGTGGCTTAGGAGAACATATGGGATACCGGAGATTGAACCTGCATCTGTCCTGCTGTCTGGGTAAATCACATGCAAGGCAAATGCCTACCACCCGGCCCCATCATTTTTCTCTTTTTTTCTTTTTTTTTTTTTTTTTTGGTTTTTGGTTTTTGGGCCACACTCAGTGACGCTCAGGAGTTACTCCTGGCTATGTGCTCAGATACTGCTCCTGGCTGGGGGGACCATATTGGACGCCTAGGGATTGAATCGCGGTCCATCCTAGGCTAGCATTTGCAAGGCAGACAAGACGCCTTACCTCTAGCGCCACTGCTCCAGTCCTATGTACATCATTCTTAATGGCATTACAGATCCTTTAGTCCTAATATCCTGAAGTCTTATATTCTACACAAATGTCTGAAAGACAACAGAAGTTGACTTGCAGAATTACTCAGATTACTCATGTATTTGATTCAGTTGCTTACTTGTAAGAAGCAAAATAGCAGCTGAATTGGTTTGTTTTTCTTTCCTTTAATTAGTCATGTTTTTTGTTATAAATTTCTAATATATATATGACTTAAAATACTTTGAGTTCTTTACTTTCAAACTATTGCTATAATAAAAACTTAACTCCTCTTTTCATCTATCAAATTATTCAAGTTTCTGAAATACAGACTCCAGTGTGGAAAAATAGTTAAGTAGGTAAAGGGCTTGCAATGCATGCAGCTGACCTGGTTTTGATCCCTGGTACTGCTAATAATGATTTCTTGAGCACAGAGACAGAAGTAAACCTTGAGCACCATTAGGTGTAATTCCCAAACTAACGAACTAACAAAAATATAGTTGTTATTTATTCTAATATAAACCTGAAATCTCTTTCTGGCCATTTTTATTCTTCTTTGCTTTCTGTAATAAGCCATCATTGTTTATGTAGTTTAAATATTAGGACATATTTTGGGCAAGCCTTACTGAGATATTAAACTGTTTATAATATTGAGATATTGAAAATTAATAATAGAGTATTTTTTGAGAACTTGCTCTAGTCAATAATAGAGTATGCATATATATATATTTCTTTGTTAAGCCCTTAAAATTACCTTCTGATAAAACACAGCTGATACTTTAATTTCTAGGCAGCAAGCTGAGTAAATGAACTTGTAATCAATCAGCTTTACTTCATTTTATAAAAGTCTTACCAGTTTTGTTCTTGTGGAAAATTGAGATTCAAAAAGATTAAACAGGTATTCAAGACTGGATATTTACTGCTGTGTGGGCTTAAGTCTCATGCCAGGACTCCCTCCAATGCACTTAATATTGTGTACTAAAGAAGATTGATGCACTGAAGATTTTCCTGGCAAATAAACTGAAATAATAAGAATTTAAAAGAAAATTTCCACAGTTGGATAATAACTATCAGGAAGCAAGGCTATGAGTCCCAGTCTCTCTGATTACAATGTCCACGTGCAAAGCTATTTTCTTTACAGTAAAATATTTATGGTGCTAAAGAGGTAAAAAAATGGATCTAGCACATGGAAGACCAGATTTACTCCACAGTGCTACTTGATCATTTCCCCAAATCACCAGGCATTTCAGCCACAGTTAGTAGAACTGAATACCACCAAATGTGGTCCTAAAACAAAACATTTCTATTCTATTTTTAAAAATTTAATGTGACATATGACTAAACTATAAGTCAATTAAAGGCATTTCATCCCTTATACATACATATGTATAAAGATATATACATATATATAATCTATCTCAAAATTTTAAATGTAGTCACTGGGAAAAAAACCTAAAAAGGTTATGAAAAAGAAAATATTTCCATCTTTCATATTTTTGAATACCATGTATGACATATAATTTTTGTTTAGTTCTGAAGGCACAAATTATTTTTTTATTTCCTTTTAACAGTTTCTTGTTTTGGTGAATGTTAAAACCTGAAAGTGAAAATGAATATTCAAATGTCTAAGTAAGACTTGACCAAATATAGTTAGCATCATCAGAACACTTCAACAAAGATGAAGCAAAACCATAGGGCATACATGCAAGTGAAGCAATCAGTGGCATAGATGTGGTAGATTATATTCATGGCAAATTCCTATTGTACAAAATCTTCATGAGCTTCAGTTTCTTCTTAGAAACCTCCATTGATTCTTTTTTTTTTTTTTTTGGTTTTTGGGCCACACCCAGTGACGCTCAAGGGTTACTCCTGGCTATGCACTCCGGGGATCGAACCGCGGTCTGTCCTAGGCTAGCGCGGGCAAGGCAGGCACCTTACCTCCAGCGCCACCGCCCGGCCCCCATTGATTCTTTCTAAGACTTATGGTAAAGTATTTTCCCATATTTCCATCACACCATTATAGCAATTAGTTCATTTCAATTTATTTTTCTATTGTCCATATTCTAGTTTTGTCAGTTAATCTAACAGTACACTTGATGGGATTTTTCTCACCTGTTTGGAATTCAGACTATGGTAATAATAGATGCTGGGAAATTATGACTTTATTTATTGTGGCTTTTCCCTCCTTTTTTTTTTAAATGACTTCTTTATTTAAACACCGTGATTACAAACATAATTGTAGTTAGGTTTCAGTCATAACAAGAACACCCCTCCTTCACTATGCAACCTTCCCATCACCAGTGCCCCCATCTCTTCCCTCCCCACCCCCGCCAGTATTTATGACAGGCTTTCTACATCCCTCACTTACTGACATTGTTAGGATAGTTCTCAGAGTAGTTATTTCTCTAACTGCACTCACCACTCTTTGTGGTGAGTTTGAGCCAGTCCTTCTGGCCCTCATCTCTGGGAATTATTTCAATGTCTTTCATTTTTCTTAAAAACCCATAGGTGAGTGAGACGATTCTATGTGTCTTGCTTCTCCCTCTGACTAATTTCACTCAGCATAATAGATTCCATGTACATCCACGTATAGGAAAATTTTTTAACTTCATCACCTGACAACTGCATAATATTCTATTGTGTATATGTACCACAATTTCTTTGACCGTTTATCTGCTGAAGGGCATCGTGGTTGTTTCCAGAATCTGGTTCTTGTAACTAGTGCTGCAATGAATATAGGTGTGAGGAAGGGATTTTTGTATTGAATTTTTGTGTTCCTAGTGTATATCCCTAGGAGTGATATAGCTGGATCAAATGGGAGCTCTTTTTTTCTTGTAATCTCCATATTGTTTTCCATAAATGCTGGACTAGGCAGCATTCCCACCAACAAGTTAATTGCAGTTTAACTGTGTGCTTCGATTTCTCACCAGATAATTGAAAACTGATACCAGGTTTTTATTAATTTCTCATTCCTGGTGCTATGTATATGTCAGTCATATTGAAGCATTCATCAGATCAGTTCATAATCAGTGGACACTTGCTGATATTCAATGAACTGTTCTGAGCATTGGAATAGTATGAAGAATAATAGAAGAAAGGCTATTCAACTAGGAATGGACATTAGCTGATCATGAGATAAAATCAGGAAAATTGAATTATAGTGCTATTCTCTCTGATAATTATTGGGCCAAAAGGCAATATTATTCATGCCTTAATAGGATAAGGACTGTCTGTATTTATTGACTTCCAAGACTCTCAACTCTATAAGTCTATTTACCTGTCATTATTTCATATACATATATATACTATATATCAAAATATGGTATATATGTGTATATATATATACATATATAATATATATGAATGCAACTACCACCATGTTCGTGTATAGAAGACTTATTGTGTGATTAGAACAGTGTGTCAGTGTGCTTGGAAGAAAAAATTAATCTACAGAAATAAACTTTTTAAAGCATTCTTTTTTAATACATTTTATTTAAACACCTTGGTTACAAACATAATTGTGGTTGTGTTTCAATCACAACCCCCCATCACCAGTGTAACATTCCCATTACCAATGACCCAAATATCCCTCCTCCCCTCCCTACCCTACCTGTACTCTAGACAGGCTTTCCATTTCCCTCATATATTCTCATTGTTAGGATAGTTTGCAATGTAGTTATTTCTCTAACTAAACTCATAACTCTTTGTGGTGAGGTTCACGAGTTGGGCTGTAACATCTAGCCCTCCTCTCTTTGTCTCTAAAAATTGTTGAGAAATGTCTTTAATTTTTCTTAAAACACATAGATGAGTGAGACCATTATCCATCTTTCTCTTTCTGACTTTTTTTACTCAGCATAATAGATTCCATGGACGTCCATATATAGGAAAATTTCATGACTTCATCTCTCCTGATGGCTGCATAATATTCCATTGTGTATATGTACCACAGTTTGCTAAAGAATGGCTAAAGTTTAGCCATTCATCTGTTGAAGGGCATCTTGGTTGTTTCCAGAGTCTTGCTATGGTAAATAGTGCTGCAATAAATATAGGTGTAAGGAAGTGGTTTTTGTATTGTATTTTTCTGTTCCTAAGATATATTCCTAGGAGTGGTATAGCTGAATCGTATGGGAGCTCAATTTCCAATTTTGGGGGGAATCTCCATATGGCTCTCCAGAAAGGTTGAACTAGTTGGCATTCCCACCAGCAGTGGATAAGAGTTCCTGTCTCATCACATCCTCGCCAACACTGCTTGTTCTCATTCTTTGTGATGTGTGCCAATCTCTGTGGTGTGAGGTGGTACCTCATAGTTGTTTTGATTTGCATCTCCCTGATGATTAGTGATGTGGAGCATTTTTATGTGCTTTTTTGCCATTTGTATTTCTTCTTTGTCAAAGTGTGTGTCCATTTCTTCTCCCCATTATTTGATGGGATTAGATGTTTTTTTCTCGTAGAGTTCTGTCAGTGCCCTGTATATTTTGGATATTAGCCCCTTATCTGATGGATATTGGGTGAATAGTTTCTCCCAATCAAGGGAGCTCTTGTATGCTGGGCTACTTTCCTATGCTGTTATGCTATTTCCTTTGAGGTGCAGAAGCTTCTCAGCTTAATATATTCCCATCTGTTAATCTGTGCTTTCACTTGCTTGGAGAGTGTAGTTTCCTACTTAAAGATGCCTTTAGTCTCAAAGTCATGGAGTGTTATACCTAGGTGTTGTTCTATGTACCTTTTGATTTCAGGTCTGATATTGAGATCTTTAATCCAATTGGATTTTACCTTCATACATGATGTTAACTGGGGTCTAAGTTCGCTTTTTTGCAAGTGGCTAGCCAGTTGTGCCAACACCACTTATTGAATAGACTTTTTTTGATCCATATAGGACTTCTTGCCCCTTTATCAAAGATTAGATTATATGTCTGGGGAGTATTCTCTGGGAACTAAAGTCTATTCCACTGATCTCGGCGTCTGTCTTTATTCCAATACCATGCTGTTTTGATAACTATTGCTTTGTAATACAGTCTAAAGTTGGGGAAAGTAATGCCTTCCATATTCTTTTTCTCAATAATTGCTTTGGTTATTTGAGGGAGTTTATTGTTCCAAATGAATTTCAAAAGTGCCTGATCCACTTCTTTGAAGAATGTCATGGGTATCTTTAGAGGGATCACATTAAATCTGTACAATGCTTTGGGGCGTATTGCCATTTTAATGATGTTAATCCTGCCAATCATTGAGCTGGGTATGTAATTCCATTTCCATGTGTCCTCTCTTATTTCTTGGAGCAGTGTTTTATAGTTTACTTTGTATAGGTCCTTCACATCTTCAGTCAATTTGACTCCAAGATATTTGAGTTTGTGTGACACTAATGTGAATGGTGTTATTTTCTTAATGTCCATTTCTTCCCTATTGTTATTGGTGTATAGAAAGACCATTGATTTTTGTGTGTTAGTTTTGTAGCCTGCCATGTTGCTATATGAGTCTATTGTTTCTAGAAGCTTTCTGGTAGAGTCTTTGGGGTTCCTAAGTAGAGTATCATATCATCTGCAAACCACAAAAGCTTGACTTCTTCCTTTCCTATATAGATTCCATTGATATCTTTTTCTTGCCTAATCTAATGATTAGCAAGGAGTTCCAGTGCTATGTTGAATAGGAGTGGTGAGAGAGAACGCCCTTGCTTTGTGCCAGAATTAAGAGGGAAGGCTTTTAGTTTTTCTCCATTGAGGATAATATTTGCCACTGGCCTGTGGTAGATGGCCTTACCTATATTGAGAAAGGCTCCTTTCATTCCCACCTTGCTGAGAGTTTTTATCAAGAATGGGTGTTGGACCTTATCAAATGCTTTCTCTGCATCTATTTATATGATCATGTGGTTTTTATTTTTCTTGTTGTTGATGTTGTGTATGATGTTGATAGATTTATGGATGTTAAACCATCCTTGCATTCCTGGGATGAAACCTACTTGATCATAATGAATGATCTTGATGAGGCCTTGAATCCTATTTGCCAGAATTTTGTTGAGGACCTTTGCATCTCTGTTCATCAGGAATATTGGTCTGTTGTTTTCTTTTTTGGTAGCATCTCTGTCTGGTTTAGGTATCAAGGTGATGTTGGCTTCATAAAGCTATTTGGAAGTGTCCCCGTTTTTTTTTTTGATTTCATGAAATAGTCTTGCCAGAATTGATAGTAATTCCTCTTGAAAGGTTTGAAAGAATTCATTAGTGAATCCATCTGGGCCTAGGCTTTTCTTTTTGGACAGACATTTGATTACCATTTTAATTTCATCAAAAGTGATTGACTTGTTTAGATATGCTATATCCTCTTTATTTAACCGTGGGTGGTTATAAGAGTCCAAGAATTTATTCATTTCTTTCAGGTTCTCATTTTTAGTGGCATGGAGTTTCTCAATGTAGTTTCTGATTACCCTTTGAATCTCTGCAATATCGTAGTGATCTCCTCTTTTTCATTTCTAATATGAGTTATCAAGTTTTTCTCTCTCTTTCTTTTTTAGTTTTGCTAATGGTCTATCTATCTTGTTTACGTTTTCAAAGAGCCAACTTCTGCTTCCGTTGATCTTTTGGATTGTTTTTTGGGTTTCCACCTCATTGATTTCTGCTCTCGACTTTGTTATTTTCTTCTATCTCCCTATTTTTGGGTCCTTTGTTGAGTACTTTCTAATTCTATGAACTGTGTCATTAAACTATTCAGGTTGACCCCTTCTTCCTTTCTGATATGTGCTTGCAAAGCTATAAATTTTCCTCTCAGTACTGCTTTTGCTGTGTCCCATAAGTTCTGATAGTTTGTATCTTTATTATCATTTGTTTACAGGAACCTTTTGATTTCCTCTTTGATTTCATCTCGGACCCACTGGTTATTCAGTATGAGGCTGTTTAACTTCAAGTGTTAAAGTTTTTCTTCTGTTTCCCTTTGGAATTCACGTATAATTTCAGAGCCTTGTGGTCAGTGATGGTAGCCTGCAAAATTTCTTTCTTTTTTTTTTTTTTGGTTTTTGGGCCACACCCGGTGACGCTCAGGGGTTACTTCTGGCTATTCGCTCAGAAGTCACTCCTAGCAGGCACAGGGGACCATATGGGGAACCAGGGGATCGAACCGCGGTCCGTCCTAGGTTAGTGCAGGCACCTTACCTCCAGCGCCACCACCTGGCCCCAGCCTGCAAAATTTCTATCCTCTTGATATTATGGAGTTATGTTTTTTTT
>PVKC010020266.1:0-18647 GCA_004027635.1 Crocidura indochinensis
AGAGCCAGCGTCTAAGTATGATTGAGTGTCTTTAAATAATTGGGGTCAGCAAACATCTTGTGAGAACATTCTAATATTTCCTTATTCTCCATGTCTCCCTAAACCCCGATATCAATTCTCCAGGGAAGATTTTTACATTCACACACCACCCTCCAAAGTACATCTTTGTAATTGTTTACCTTTATTCATCCAAAGGAAACTTCCAAGTTATTTGGCTGTTTTCCCCAACTGAAAATTATACCTTCTTTCCCACTATTTCACTGTATATGTTTTTCTGGAACCCTACATTTTCTATAAACTACCAGATCAATCTAGTATCATTATCAGACTAAAATTAGCACATTTCTATTTGACATTCCCTTGCATGGGTATATTCTTAATGTAATGAAGATATTTAAAAAAACAAATAACACTTGATTATCTCTTTTCTATAGATGTTGATGTACTTCAATAAATGTTGATATATTTCTGTTGATGTTCTATCAATAGGAGACACACTAATCTGAAGAGATAGTACAGCAAGTAAGGCACAAAATCTACCCAAATTCTATTTCTACCATCCTCTATAGTCCCCTGAGCAATATCGGGTGTAACTCCAAAAAAAAAAAAAGAAAAAATCCTAAGAGTTTCTCATTTATAGTTTTTGAAAACTTGATAATAATTAATTTTTAGTATTGAAAAATGATTTTTCAAATTTGAGATTCCTAAATATATTCATTGTTTGCATTTTTCTAGAATAATTATTTTTATTAGGTACTTAGCTATCATTATCTTAAGGGGAGAATAGATTATTTATTTTTACTCTTTTATCACAAGTTACAAAAAATGATAATACAAAGCAAGAACCTAGGATCATGAAATGATCCTAGCCCTTTAAACTTCTATTTAACTGAAGAGTTTAAACTGCTTAGAGAAAAAAAGCACTTTACAAGTTCGAGAAGTGCTATCAAAAAGTACTTTCGGTAAGAGATTAGGGAACCAACATCCTTGAGATTTCCTCATTCTGCTATTTCAAGAGAAATGTCAGGAGTCACAAGGTGTCACTAAGACACATTTCATAGAAGTTACTGCCCTTTGCTGGCTGATTAACCATTGTAATCATCATGGACTTAACACTTAGGTGGTCAGTGGTTACTTTTAATTAATAGCTTATGTCTGAGCAAGGCCCATTCATTCTTCCATGCTCTTAGTTGCAAGGAATGAGAGAGCCAAGAGGGTGGTCTCAATGGCATTTCCTTGGACTCCCTTCCTGAAGCAGTCAGTTGCCTTTGAAAATAAATGAGAATTAAGTGAGTAGAGACAGTATTTTCTCTTTGACCCCTCAGAGAGTGGGCTGGTTGCGTATCAGCAGAAAATGATAAATTAGACATGAATTCATTGTTCTCCTGATAAGGTTGGTACATCAACTCGAATGAACATGTTTCTTTTGTTTGTGCCCATCTGAAGAACTTAGAGAATTTGTATTTCCCTGTGCTTTTAAAAATAAAAAATATTTTTAAATAAAACATGAAAACTACTGCTAAGGAAGCACTAAGGCAATCCCATTTGGATGCTCAGTTATCATTTCTTTTATTCTCTTACACTTTTAGAGGAAAGTCCTAAATATTCCTTTCCTAGGAAGGGATGAGCCTTTTCAGACCTTTTCCTTCTACTCGCAATGTTCTTCTTAACCTTCCATGGAAGAAGGGAGCTTACTCTTACTACTAACCTTAGACCTACATTAGTATTAGCAAAGTGATGGTGCTGGATAAAAAATAGCTGTAATTGTAATGTAGTCATTCCTCCCCTCCTTTCCTTCCCTATTGGAAACATTAATGGTTTTTAGGGTCTTGCTCTATTCTAACATTACTTAAAAAATCCATCCTGAACACAGAGAGCCTTTTCAAAAGTTTATTTTATGTTTGCTCTATTTTTTAATTCGATTATATTATATTGTGTTTGTTTCTGGGGTGATTTATTTTTATGCAATCAGTAGACAGCTTTTTTTATACTGCTTTAGGACTTAAGTTGACATACACTTAACCACTACTTAAAGACCACTATCAAATAATGAAATCCCTTTGCTGTGTTTTATTATAACAGTGTCATCCTCTGTGAAGCATCACTAAAGCATCAAATCTATAAGCTGGCTATGGAAAGGTTTTTCTTTTTGTCTAGTTGTTGTTTATTCTTTGCTTTTTTTTATGCACCCAACATATAAGAGAATCATTCAATATTTTCCTTTCTAGTTTTCATCATTCAGGTCTCTTTTTGTGGTACTCAGGGCTTACTCCTGGCTCACAATACACTCAAGGATCACTCCTATAGTTGCTTGGGGGAACCATATGAAATACCAGGATCAAACCTGGTCAGCCATTTGCAAAGTCAGTACCTTACCTGCTTTATTATTGTTCTGGCTCTGTCTTCTGTTTTCAACTTGCTCTTACTCTTTTATGTTAACATAAAAAAGATGGTTTCTTTTATTATAGGTGATTAGTTTTCTACTGTTTTTCTTTACTAAAGATTTTGTATTTCATTTCAGTAATGGACCTGCCAGATTTTATAAGTCTCTTTTTCGAATCTTTTGGGAAATTTCCATTTACTGTGTGTTTGTGAATAAACAAGTGGATGCAGTTGTGAACTAACAACATAAGCAATCCCATAAAGGCAGATCATGAATTAATGAGTTAATTGGATCAATATTTATTTTCCAGGGTTTTACAATTCTTAAATTTTTGTCTTAGATAATAGCAATAACTCCTCATTTGCAGATTCCAAACAGTTGATTTCCACAACTAATTTGACTCTAATCCACACATCATCTTAAAGTTTGGTATTATTTCCACTATTTACACATGAAAAGACTGATCTCAGTTAGCCAGGCACAGAAGCCAGGTGGCATAGCTCTCAGGGCTGTGCAGAACTCCACCTATATTTTTAAGGAGTCTCCCAAGGAGTGCTCAAAATGTCTCAGGGTCAATTCTGTGATATTCAACCAACTAAGTCTAGCACGTAGGTCTACAAAACAGGCTGCTTCTCATCTCAGTAGTGCCTGGGGACACCAAAGTCATATCTGATGATCTTTTTTTTGTTTGTTTGTTTGTTTTTGGGTCACACCCGGCAGTGCTCAGGGGCTACACCTGGCTCCATGCTCAGAAATTACTCCTGGCAGGCATGGGGGACCATATGGGGCACAGGGATTCGAACCGATGACCTTTTGCATGAAAGGCAAACGCCTTACCTCCATGCTATCTCCTGGACCCCATATCTGATGATCTTATAGACACCAGGCAGGGATATACCTAGTGAATCCAAGGTTGCAGTTAAAATTTTGTCCCTGTGCATACAAGGACTATGTTTTCTGACTGTGTTTTTTCCCTGTTCTTTATCCCCTCAACTTCCTTGCATAAACATTTTGATCTGCCTTCTCTGCAGCAATTTGCTCATCGGAAAATGTTGAACAGCTGAGACATAGCTATGTGACATAAAGAGCTACGTCCTGACTGTTATTTCACTAGAGTGTCACTCACCGGGTGCAGAAATTTCACCTGGCTCCTAGTCAAGGTAAAACTTATTCTCTGTCTCTTGTGTCCAAGAGAGGTTTGCCAAGTTTTACTCACAAAGACTCAGTGTCCCCTGACATCAACTCAGACAATGATAATTTTTCAAATTTTCATAAAATACAGATGTGGGAAAGCTTTGTCACTCTTAACACTTATTTTAGAACTAAGAATTTTGTGGATTTTTTTTCCACCTAAAGGATAGGTAGAAAAATTCTTGGCATATCCAACTGTTCATTGTTTCAATCCTTCTACAGGTTCAGATTTCTAGGAAGAAAATTTAAATGTTTAACCATGGACTCCATACTCCATAAAACTCAACTGTAGTCTATCTCACCTGATAGAAACCTTTCCCACAATTCTTCCTAATTTAGGTATTTTAAAGCCTATGCTGTGATTGTTTATTAGATTTCTCTTTCTTTACATTCTACTTCCTTAGATTTTTCTTTCCTTACATTCTTTAAAATTCTCCAGGTTTAAGGATTAGATACTTGTCATCGGTAATATTCCTTTTTTTTTTTTTTTTTTTTTTTTTGGTTTTTGGGTCACACCCGGCAGTGCTCAGGGGTTACTCCTGACTCCATGCTCAGAAATTGCTCCTGGCAGGCACGGGGGACCATATGGGGCACCTGGATTCGAACCGATGACCTTTTGCATGAAAGGCAAACGCCTTACCTCCATGCTATCTCCCGGGCCCCGGTAATATTCATATGTAATAAATAATACCTTCTTTTACAGTTATCACCCTTTCCCCAAGATGGATTGGAAGGTTTTATTGGGGTCAAGGAAGGAGTGAGGATTAGAATTCTTTGGTCTTATTCTGTGTGCATAATCATTCATTTTATACTACTTTATTGAGCTTCATTCCTATTTCCACCCTGACCTTCTAAGTAGAGTCTTGAACCCAAGCTCCCAATGTTGGCATTGAGTTTGGATCTGTCTCTGAGTTTATTGGGCTACTAGTTCTTGGTTTCTTGTTGACAATCAACTGTGTTCTGTTCTCTTATTCTCCAGAAATTTGGACATATAAACAACAGTTCTGTAGAGTACTTTTATAGAACAGTTAGGTCAGGGCACAGGAGTTCTACCAACAAAAACCATGACAGGCTTGATATTATTTGTTCCATTGACCAAGTCCTGAAAAAATCAGTCAGAAGCTACTTTTCAGTAGATTCCCTTCTGCCATCCCTACCTGAACTATGTAGAATAGACAGTAGATGAGTCAGAGCTTTTGTTTCAAATAGTTTATAAAGATATCAAGGAGGTAAGGACATGAGAAATAATGATGAACACTACATGGATACAAATATTAGGAATTAGGAATACTAAAGTAGCTCTGCTGAGATCAGCATTACATAGAAACTTGTTAAAATGGTAATTCACAGACCCCATCCCAACGCCATTAAGTCTCAAAGATAAAATAGAGCTATTTGCTTTTTAAATTTTATTAATGCTTTTTTCCATTGACAGACTATTTTTTAGATTAAAAGAAAAGTAGAATGTCTATCTTGCAGGCATGTAGCCAGAAAGTAGATTACTGGCACCAGCCTATTTAAGTAAATGAACCCTGTTGTACTACTGCTTGTGACCCCAGCATTTATTCATTGTTAAAGTACAACCAGGCATGGTAACAGCCCCACAACGCAAGAGTGTGACCCAGTGTAATGAAACCAAGCTTGCAACAATGCTACTGATTAGTAAGTGGATATAGGAAAAAGAAGTTCAGGGAAAAATAGAGAAGAAAAATAGCAGAAGATAGATTCCATATATTTATTTCACCCCACTACCACCCAGTTGCCAATGATACTCACACCCTGCACTACTGTATTTATTTTGTTACATATATAGTCAATGACCTAATGTTTATACATTTATTAAACTGTATTAATACATTATTCTTGAAACTTTAATGTTTAGTTACAAAGAATGACTTTATTCTCTATGTTATTCAGCTCCTATGGATCTTTCCAAGTGCCAAAATTATGTGTTTGGAATTATAGAATCATGCAATATGTATGGTACATGCTATTAAGATTTCTACTATCCTAAACCCTCTGGGATATACCTATACTTGTTCTTTATTATCATCACACCTAGCAATCGTTGGTAGTCTCAAATATTTTCTCCTATCTTCATGTCAGTTTTGTTTAACATGCAAGTTTATTGTAATCATGTGTTTTCAGGCTGGTTTTATAAAGTCTTGCCACTTATGACTCTATATTTTTGATGACCTGATAGCTCATTTATTTTTAGAGCAGAATAACATTCCATTGTCAGGATGTACCATAGATAATTTTCCATTCACTTACTAAAATGAAGCTCCATTATTTATAACATTTAGAAATTACGAATAAAACTTGTGAATATCCATATGCAGTGTGTGTGTGTGTGTGTGTGTGTGTGTGTATGTATGTATGTAAATCTACTTATCTACTTTTAACTTCTTTTTTTTGGTTTTTGGGTCACACCTGGCAGTGCTCAGGGGTTATTTCTGGTTCCATGCTCAGAAATTGCTCCTGGCAGGCATGGGGGACCATATGGGATGCTGGGATTTGAACCAATGACCTTCTGCACAAAAGTCAAATGCCTTACCTCCATGCTATCTCTCCAGTCCCTACTTTTAACTTTTTGGGAAAATATTTGAGTGAAAATTCTGTATTACATAAAACCATGGTTAGCTTTGTAAAAAATTTGTCAATCTGTCTTCTAAAATGGCTATATTGTTTTGCATGTCTAAGAGTTCTTTGACATCCTTTTCAGGTTTTTGTGTTTGTATCTTAAACTGTAATCATCTAATTAGCATAAAGTACATCATATTTTAATGCGTATTTTCTGATATTATTTGATAGAATATTTTCATGATTATCAGCTATATATCATCATATGATTCACATATTTTGTTACTTTTTAATTTGGTTTATTTATTTCTAGCTTACATTTATTTGCTTATTCTAATTCTTTTTCCCCCCCCTGATAACTACATAATACTCTATTGTGTATATGTACCACAGTTTCTTTAGTCACTCATCTGTTATCAGGTATCTGGGTTGTTTCCAAATTTCGGCTACTGGAAATAGTGCTGCAATAAATATAGGCATGCAGAAGCCATTTTTGTATTGTGTTTTTTTGTTTTCCTAGGGTATATCCCTAGGAGTGGTATAGCTGGATCATACAAGAGCTCAATTTTCAGTTTTTTGAGACATCTCCATATTGTTTTCCATAAAGACTGGACTAGCCAGCATTCCCACCAGCAGTGAATGAGAGTTCTTTTCTCCCACATCCCCTAAAGCACTGATTGTTTGTTTTTTTGTGATGTGTGCCAGTCTCTGTAGTGTGAGATGGTACCTCGTTATTGTTTTAATTTGCATCACTTTGATGATTAGTTATGTTGAGCATTTATCATTGGCTTTTGGCCATTTGTATTTCTTCTTTGAAGAAGTGCTTGTTCATTTCTTCTCCCCACTTTTTGATGCGTTTATATGTTTTCAGGAAAAATGAAGTCATGAAATTTTCCTATACATGGGTGGACATGGAAACTACTATACTGAGTAAAATAAGTCAGAGGGAGAGAGATAGACATAGAATAATCTCACTCATCTGTGGGATTTAAGAAAAACAAAACAGTATTTTAATAATACCCAGAGACAATAGAGATAAGGGCTGGAAGGACTGGTCAATGATATGAAGCTTATCACAGAGTGGTGAGTGTAGTTAGAGAAATAACTATACTAACGACTATCATGACAATGACAGTGAGTAAGAGAAGTAGAATGCCTGTCTCAAATACAGACAGGGGGTGGAGAATGAGAGAGATGGAATCATTGATAGTGGGAATATTGCACTAGTCAAGGGGGTATTCATTTTTATGACTGAAACCCAACAACTAACATGTTTGTAATCACAGTGCTTAAATAAATATATTACTACAGAATGTTTCACTGGTGAAAGGGTTATTCTGTTTATTACTGAATATATATAACTACAAATATATACAAATATATAACTACAAACATGCTTGTAATAATGATGCTTAAATAAAGATTATATATTAAAAAGAGGAAAGAAAAAAATTTTAAAAATAAATTAAAAAAGCTAAAAATATATGTCTCAATATTTTCTGTCTTGTATTTTTATGCTCTTAAAGATTTGCAAGTTTTTTTTAGATATTTTTAAATAATGACTGTACTACTGTCTGCTACAATATGAAAATGAACATAGTGTGTATCTATATACTTGGGAATTAATGTTTTTGTCTTCTTGGTATAGATACTAAGGACTGGAATCCTTGAGAGACATTTGAAGTTCTGTTATTACAGATTTTTGGAAGTCTTCATACAATTCGTACTGTTTTTATAGAGAATGAATTAGATGACATTTTCAACAATAGTGAATAAAGGTTCCTTTTTTATTGTATTCCCACTGACAATAATTGTTTCCAGAATTTTTGATATTAATCTTCATTAGTGAGACAAGGTGATATTTCTTTTTTCTCACTTTTCTTTTCTTTTCTTTTATTATTATTATTTTATTATTTTACTTTTGGGTCACATTCAGTGGCACTCAGAGGTTATTCCTGGCAGGCTTGTGTGACCTTATGGAATGTCAGGGATAGAACCCAGATCAGCCTAATGCAAGACAAATGCCCTACCCACTATTCTATCATTCTACTCCATAGGTGAAATTTCATTTTTGGTTTTATTTGAATTTCCCTTACAACTGGTGAAGGCTAACAAATTTTCATACTGGCAATCTTTATGTCTTCTTTAAAAAAAGTGTCTGTTTAGAGGGCCAGAGAGATAGCACAGTGGTAAGGCATCTGCCTTGCATGCAGCTGATTCAGAACAGACGTTGGTTTGAATCCTGAGGTCCCATATAGTCCCCTGAGCCTGCCAGGAACAATTTCTGAGTGAAGAGCCAGGAGTAATCCCTAAGCGCTGCCAGCTGTGACCCCCAAAACCAAATAAATAAATAAATAAGTAAATAAATAAAGTATCTGTTTGGGGCAGATATATAATACAGAAAGTAAGGTATTTGATTTTCATGTGACTATTTGGCCAAAGACAACCCTGGTTTGATTCCAGACATTACATTTGGTCCCATCTGAGGCACAGGGCCAGAAATAATACTGAGCAACACCTGTGCCACCCTCCTTCTCAAAAAGAATATTGGTTCATTTACACTTACTATTTTCTTTGCTTCTTTTGTTTTTGAGCTTTGTAAAGTTTTTTTTATTCAAATTAGGTATTCACTCTTTCAGATTTAGTGTGAGCAAATATTTTCTCCTCTCCAAAAAAAAAGAGTGTGGGCATCTTGTGATCACTTGTCATTTCTTTCACAGTGCAAGGTTATTTATTTTTTTTCCTTGTTTTTGGATTTTTTTCAATTTTATATAGTCATATAGCTTATTTTTGGATTGATTTTTCCAGTGGCATCAAATCATTAAAGAATTCTCTGAACTAATGTCACAGAGTTCTACCTATGTTTTTCTCAAGTTATTATATAGAGTTTGGTCTTATGTTGAAATAATTAATACATTTTTAGATAATTCTAAGTATGGTGTGAGATAGAGTCCAGTTTAAGATAGAGTCCAGAATAAGGTAAGTCCAACATTGGGTATAATCCAGACCATACAGATGCTAGTTACTTTGCACATGGGTGACCAGTTTTTTATTTGTTTAAGTGACTTTTCTGGCTCTAATTAATGCACCAACTTTCACTGGTATAAATTAACACTCCATAAATTCAATGAGTTACCTCTTGCTAACAATTTTACTTCACTTGTATGAAAATATGTCTTTATTCAGTACTACACAATTTTTCTTGCTATAACTTTATAGTATAGTTAAAGTTAGAGAATGCAATTCCACCCATATTTTTCCCATGGATATGTTTTGTAAGTTTCATAGTTCCATACAAATTTTTATCAATATTTGTTTTATTTAATTAAAGAATGCATGAGAGTTTTGATGGGTATTACAATGAGCTGTATAGTCTTTTGTGTAGAAGTCTTTTAAACAATGTTAGTACTTTCAATCAAAGAACAAGTAATAAGGGGCTGGTGAGGTGCGCTAGAGGTAAGGTGTCTGTCTTGCAAGCGCTAGCCAAGGAAGGACCACGGTTCGATCCTCCAAGCCAGGGGCAATTTCTGAGCACTTAGCCAGGAGTAATCCCTGAGCATCAAACAGCTGTGGCCCCCAAAACTAAAAAAAAATAACAAGTAATATATTACCATTTACTTTTATCTTTTGTTTATGTTTTTATTCTTTTTGTTTTATTCTTTATTTTAATTAATTGGGCTTAATTTAATTTTCTTATTTATAATCTGAGGAATAATTATAAACACATTCTGAGTCACTGATTTAGGACACTGAAAAATATATGTAAGGGATTCATATGCAATAAATACTCTAGAGAGAGTAAGACAGGTAGAAATGAAAACCTCACAAAGGTTTTCATCTCTTTGAGGGAGAAGGAGATTGTCATAAGTGAACAGCTTGAAAGTAGCTTTTGTCCACTACTAAGAGTCACTTATCAGCAAATTGCGCAAATTCCATTTAATTTTTTTCCTTATCAGTTTGCCTTGTGGTGGAAACCACCTGATCATGAAGGAGAAACAAGAGTGCCTATGCTGTACTCTGTGGTAGTGCCTACCACACTTCATCCCTCACAAAACCAAGAATTAAGTCTAAAGAGAAGTAAATGTTGTGTTCAAGAAATAAAATGCCTGCTGACTATATTTTCTTCCCCATTAATGCCAAGCAAACATTTTTTCATTTCACTCAGCTATTCTGATTTCCAAGCTGGAAGTCCTTTTTAAGATCCACAATTAATCACCTGACAGAAGGAAGTCAGGAGGTGTGGGTTGGAAATGAAAAAACTGAGTTGGTAGGAGGACAGAGACACTGGGCTCTGCAAGGAAACATGCAATTATAGCTGCTTGAGGGACGTGCACCGTGGGCAGCAATTTCCATTTACCCACAGGACTCCATTCTGTTGAATGGAAGCAGCAAGAAAACAAGCAGATGGACATATGTGATCATATACATTTAAAACACTTTTGACTGTCCCATTTATCGGTCTGTGCTGGCCACACAGTTTGGCAGACTAAAGCAAGCACAGTTATGAATCTTAGTTTTCAAATGATGAAACACTTGCCTGGTTCTTCAGAAAAAAACATGTGCTGGCAGAAAAGTTCATGAAGGGCTAGACCGGAGAAAAGAATTCTTTTAACAGTTCCTATTTCATCATCATCATCATCATCATCATCATCATCATTATCATCATCATCTGTGCAACATATGCACACCTGGAATCATACACCAGTCCCCAAATATCAAAACTTCATTTGTGCTTTTTCTGCGGCCGTAGAGCCCGAAGATCCAGGTTCGCAGAGGACATCGGCTTATCCTCCCCTGAAGATTTCCCCACACCCCAATAAAATAAAATGCTTTGATATGAAAAAAAATTAATTTGTTTCTACCTCTTACTATTATCTCTTTCTTTTCTTTTTTGTTTGGGTTTTGGGTCACAACAAGCTACGATCACAACAGGCTGCAATTCTGCTGGCTCAGCTCAGAGATTACTCTTGGCTCTGCACTCCTGGCAGGTTCTGATGGGATGTTGAAGATGGGACACAGGTCAGCGGCATGCAAGGCAAATGCCCTACTCGCTGTGCTTTAGCCTTTCTTAATATTTTCTTCTTCTACTTCTTATGAAGATCAGATAGGTGGTCAAGTCTATTTAGGGAGACAAAGTACCTTTGGATTCTAATAAACAAGGTATCTTAGAAAGATTTTTCTAAATGTAGGCATTTTCTTTCTCTTTTACTTACAGAGTCAAAGGGTATATGTAGATTTTTTAAACTTTTTATTTATTGATTATTTGATTGACTGATTCTTTGACCACACTCAGCGGTGCTCAGGGGTCACCCCTGGCTCTGCACTCAGAAACCGCCCCTGTCAGGCTGGAGAATCATATGGGATGCCAGGAATCAAACCGGGTCCCTCCCCAGCTTGCCTCAGGCAAGGCAAGCACCGTACCACTGTGCTATCTCTTCGGCCCCTTTATGTGGATTTTTTTATAGTTACTTTGCTTAATCTGTATCAAATTCTGATTAGTCATGTACTTCATCATTCATTCATGCTTTACTAATCATTAGTTGTATGCAAATCATTTTGCCACCCTTAGAATATACAGATGACTAAGACATAACATTTGCACTTAGGCACTTCAAATACTGACATTTTCACAGAAGTTAAAATGAAGCCTTTGAAATGTATTCATATCTATTATTCCTCTACATAGTAAACAGTAAATTAAAATTGAAAAAGTTAATTTAGTTTATATTCTTTAAAAAGTGACAACACTCATCACTAGTCAACCTATTAGTTAATTAATCCAATATGTATTAAGAGGCTACTAGATGTTAAGATCTTTATGAAACTTCCCAGATAGCCGAACAGAGAACAAAATAGATTATTTTAAATTTCGAGACAGATGGGGGATCATCAAAAGCCTCTTTTGATATGGAAAGATTTGATCAGAATAGGAGTGAGATTACAAGTCTTTGGGGAAACAGAAAATACAGATACCTGAAGTGCTGGAAAGGTTCAGCATCTAGATTTTAGATTTTTTTTTTTAAATTTTTGTATAGAAGATGAAGTAGAATAAATTATAAGACCAAGTGTTTGTATGTCAACCATATCAGGATTTATAGTTTCTTAGTTCCTGCCATGAATTAGAATTTAAAGTGTTTAAGAAATCTGGAAATAGGGCCCGGGAGATAGCATGGAGGTAAGGTGTTTGCCTTTCATGCAAAAGGCCATCGGTTCGAATCCCGGTGCCCCATGTGGTCCCCCGTGCCTGCCAGGAGCAATTTTTGAGCATGGAGCCAGAAGTAGCCCCTGAGCACTGCTGGGTGTGACCCAAAAACCATTAAAAAAAAGAAATCTGGAAATAAATAATAAATGTTTATCACTTTATATACTTTGTCTGACTTAAATAATTGGTGAGCAGAATATGGCAGCATTGCAGGTGACTTCGTTTAAACATAAAAGGAGAGGTGGAAGCCTCAAGGGAGGAGTCAATCCCTTTCCTCTTCATACATTTTCACCACCCAGAAGAAACCAGGGAGTGTTAGGGCTTTGTGTCTTCTGCCAGTACCTACATGGCACAAACTTTATGTCTCACCAATCCCACACAACAGTCATCAAACTGTACTCGAGTTATACTTGTTCCTTATAACATGCGGATTCTCAAGGAGCTGTAGAACTTGAGTAAGAGCATGAAATTCATCTTTTCAGGAAAAAGGAAATAAATTCTATCCTCTACCCAGGTTCCTTTTTCCTCTGATCCTTTGACTACTCTCATAGAATAGAGTCTCAGGAAGAAGATAAATAGTGATTAGATAAATTTATTTGGGAAATAAGAGAAGAGAGAAATAGTTTCACACCCAGGAGAGAACTTCCTCGGACTTCTTCAGAGTAGAGAGACCAATTACCTATTCCAAGTGGATCTGAGGGTGAATCCCTAAAATGGAGAATGCACATCATGAAAAGATCACACATCTTGGTTAGAGATGTCGGAGACATAAGATTGAAGAACTGTTTACCTTTTGTACTTCTAAATTAGTTTATTTACATTTTTTTCCAAAATGTCCTAAAGCCTTTTGCTACAGTGTCCTCAGCAGAGTTTGGAGCTGTTTATGGTTTTTTTTTTTTTTATGTTCTTATTATGATTTTTCTTCCAGCTGTGAAGACTCTACTCCTTGCAGGTTCAGATTATGTTAGGCTTGGACTTCTGCATTTTAAAAGTTTTTCTGAGTTTCTCTGATGGTTCCTGTATCTCAAAGGCCTTTGTGCTCTGGAATAGTTTTTTTGTGTGGGGGACGCTGTCAAATTACACTACCAGGAACCCTCTATCACTTACCTGCAACAACAATTTAAAAAAAAATGAGGCATGACCTGACTTATTAAGCAATTTAGAATACACTGCTCCCAAATATTTCCCTCTGACATTAGGATTATTTTGAGCTGCAGTCAATTGGAGTAAAAGAAGACAAACAAATCCCTTGGCCTCCTCCTTTCTAACAGAAGAGCAGGTGCAAGAGAGTGCTTCAAAATCAGGAACAACTCTAGATGTTTCTCAGCTCAGAAAAGGCACCAGAGGAATGTACATAACAAATCTTTCTAAAACAGCCATATCTTTCACCGTTTCCGCTATTAATTTGATTTCTCACAATTCTTTGCCTCCAGAAACTCAGCATTATCATATTTTTCTTACTCTTGTCACTGTTCTACCCTTTTTATTTTATTTTAACTTTTGTTGAGATTCTATATATGTCTAAATTCTAACCATACCTCTGGGTATTTTCCTGTATAAGTGAATACATATTTTCATAAACTAATTCTTCTTATTCTGTATTTTTTAGTTTACATTGCAGGGTATTTTGTTTGTTATGGGGCTACATCTGGTATTGCTTTGTTGTCATTCTTGCCTCTGCACTCAAGAATTGCTCCTGGCAAGACGTGATGGACCACTTGGGGTGCAAGATTCAATCCAGGTTGGCTGTATGCAAGGTTATCACTCTACTCACTGCCCTATCACTCCAGACTCTATCTATCTATCTATCTATCTATCTATCTATCTATCTATCTATCTATCTATCTATCTATCTATCATCTATCTATCTACCTACCTACCTACCTATCTATCTATCTATCTATCTATCTATCTATCTATCTATCTATCTATCTATCTTCTTATCTTAGCCAGAAGAAGGTTAGCAAAAAAGAAGAGAGAGATTTTTTTCCTCCCTGATATTTGTACCAGTATTTTATTTAATAATTATCTTTTTATATTTGGATTAACTTGAAATATGGCATGCGTGAGGAAGAGAAAGCAGGTAATGGCCAATTGAAATGATTTTGGTGAGAGTTCTTGGTCATTTGAACTAGAATGAAAAGAAGAATTTTTTAGATATTTGTTAAAGGTAGAACTAATCAGATTTGGTAATAGAACATGATAAGAAATTAAAAGAATCAGGACATCTTGAGTGATGTTCTGACTGATTTACAAGAGTGAGTGTTTCAGAGATGTGGAGCTGAAAAAAAATGTATGTATAAGGCAAGCCAAAGAGAAAAATGAAGAGTGGGTTGAGGTCATTGAGCTTGGGATAGGGCTATTGGATTTCAGAATTTGAGTAGGGTTTCAGATGAGTGAGTTTACATTGATATTAGAATTTGAGAATTCCCAATATGGGTTAGGTCAGCCTTAGATCCTTTGGGGAGTATGCCTAGAAAAAAGATGAGTGAAGCCTGAATTTTAAATCATATCAATGTATAGATGATGGGTAGTTGAGCAGGAACAGAACATACTTCTTAAGCCTAAAGAACAGAATTCAAGGAAATAACATTCAACAAACATACTACTAAAGATTTCACACCAGGTGAAAAATAATTTTATATATATTTTTATGAAGCGCAAAAGTTGTGTTTTGTCTTTGCAGAAATTGAGAATTAGTGTTTGCTCTCTTTTTAGAGAATATTTTCAACTGTTAATAACTATATTATATGTATAATTAGTGAATAAGAAAATGTAAATTGAGTTGAAATAGAAGGCTATGCCATAACATGGATGTTTCCTTAGCAATGTTAATCTGACAACATTTGTATTCAACATTTTAATCTTCGTAGAAAGAATTTTCTATGTATCATTGACCTTTGAGTTTTATAACGTAGATTGAACTTCCTAAAGTTAAATTCAAAAGTGCCAACAGCTGACAACAAAGAGTTGTAGAAGTTATAATAAAAGAAAATATACAATTTCAGTACAAAAAATAGGAATAGCCAATTTTACTTTCTAGGTGGCTTATTTATTTATAACCTTATTTTTTTGTTCAAATCTGTAATCTTCCAGCAGGCAAAATGTGCATTTGAAATGTCTATTTTTCTCAGAAACTTAAACTAGTCCCTGAAAGAATAAGGAATAATGAAGGAGGTGGGAGCGAGAAGGGAGGTAGAAAGAGAGGAGGTATAAAGAGAGAGAATTTTCTAGTGCATTTACTAGTTGGTCAATATTTAGGTACTACTCTAATATTTCGGAGTTTTAGTTTTCACCATGTAGTCAATTAGAAGCAAACCATCTGACTATATGTAGGCAAAAGATAAATTTTTCTTAATGTACATAAATTTGCTTATGTTGAAAAACAGATTTGGAAATTTCATTCACATTTTCTTTTGAAAAATTGGATCCAATTACAGATTGGAGTTGATCCTTGGCTACCTCATTTATAATTGGTGTACATTCTATCTTTATTTTGCAACAAACCACACTCAATCTAATTAGCTTAAATTATTTGAGTGGGTCTTGTAAACAATTGGGTTTGCAATCACTAACTGTTGGATATGAAGATATTCAATAAATAAATAAATTTAGCTAGACAATTGATTGTCCAAGAAGAGGGCTGGACAAAAGGTTATCTAAGGGCTCTGTTGGGTGTCTTGCTTTTAGTTTATTAAGGGCTGCTCTATCCTTACTACTCTGCAAGTCAGATGTTTATCAATGAGAAATAAAGATCAATAGATATCATTTTATAGTTCATTTCTTTGTGCCATATAACCCTCAAGTAAAATTATAAGTTATGATCTTTATAGAAACTTTCTGTTGGAACTGAGGCTCAAATTATAATAACTTTCCTACATTCTGCTTTTTTCAAAGAGTAGGTCTCAGTGGTCTAAGAAAATTGAGAAGAACTTTGGTGATTTTAGGGATAGTCTTCTGAGAAATTGGCAATCTTCCCACATAGTTTATCAAATTATTCTTGATGAGAATAAGAGTGTTTAAGACATTATTTTTGTACAGTGCTCCTTGGTGTCCAACAAGTACAAAATCAGAGTGGCTCAGTCCCCTTCTCAGGGAGAAAGTCATCTGAATGTATTTCCTTAAGAATCCCCCCAGGCAGCTTCTGTAGAATATTGTCTCAAATTGTATCTTGACTTGGGTTCTTTTCTTTTTCTATCTAGATTTTCTCCTTTGTCTCTCTCATGGACACATGTTTCTCCTTAACAAATAGTTTACTTTAGATCATTATTTCAGGGTCTACTTCTAGGGAAGCTCACCCAGGGCATGTAGCATGTGTGATCATATGTTACATATTTATAGATTAAAACATGTTCAAAACTCACAGAGAATAGTAGAAAGAAAGGACACAGTGCTTTTAGCCAGATGAATTTTCCTTAAATGTAAACTGTAATTTTGCTATTTTGCTACTGAAGCCCCAGGCAAAGTAGCTGCCTCAAGAACCCTGCTTGTTTCATAATGTGAGAAATATTAATAATGATACTTAAATTGGAAGAGTCGATTTAATGGGATAAAGTATTTAAGGCACCTGGTACTCAGTGGTATTATTTATAACCTACAGAAAATAAGGTTTGAGACATTTTACTCCCAGTTCAGACATGGAGAAACTGAATTTAAAATATAAATAATTTTTATTTGATTATGTTCATGCATATAAGAAAGAAAAGAATACCTACAGCCAAGGCCTTCACAGAGACAGTCCCTGTCCACTTGTAGTATGATACAATTTTACTGCCTCATTCTCACGGCACTGGGATTCTGAGGACAGAGAAATAAATATTTCTGTTTGTTTCTTCATTTAGTATATGTCAGTCCTGCATTGATCTTGGCTATTTTCCTCAAAGGGATGTATGTAGAAGCAGTTTCACAGCAGAGATAAATATTAAAGGCATATTTAGTTTCCCACAGTGAAAAAGGTTGAGGAGATAAATAGACCCATCACTGAAAGATGTGTGAGAAGGTCGATTAAGGATTTGCCATAAGAGTGGTCTACATGTAGACCCAAAAAGTGTGCCTTACAGAAATGTGATGACCCATCATTTTCCTTCAGGCTGTGGTAGTATATGTTGGTCTGAGTGCTGCATCATTTCTGTCCCCAAATCCCAAAATGATTCTTTCCTGACTCAATGGTAAATATTGTATTCACAGGAGCATGTCACTTAATTTTTCCTGTGTTTGACAAAGAATCTGAACTTTTTCTCCCAAGTTAAAATTCTCCAAGAAGATAAAAAGAAAGCCTTGAGTATCCATTTGTCCCAACCCAATTTTTGATTCAGGAATTTTAATCAGATATATTATTGTTATTACAAACAAAAAAGGTTCCTTTTCTCTTTCAACCATGTCTCTATTGACAGAAAAGTTATGATTCAATAAAATATTACGAGAGAAGTGTATTTTAATAAGAAAATATTAATAAATATTTTTATAAATAATAAAATACAAGTCCATAAAAACAAAAACTAGTTTTTCTCTTTTTAAAAAAATCATCATTGTGCATCATGACCCAACGGCAGTCCTGAAGTATATTCTTTAGGGAAGTTGTAATGGATAAGGCAGAGAAATGTTCTAAAGTTAGGTTTTTGATGGGAAACTTTTACATAATCATTAATTGCTAAATTTGGCTCTTAGTTTTCACCTATGTTTTCAATATGAAACTTAACTCTAACATCTAAGAATTTATATAAATTTCTCTTCATGGAATTTACACTGTTTTCTATAATTTGTATTAATTTATATCTAAGATTATTCCTCCTCCAGTACCTGTGGTTGGAATTTCAGTCTTTTTGGGTCTCCTAGTGATTATATCTATATCTATATCTATATCTATATTTATATCTATATCTATACCTCTATATATATACACACACATATGTGTGTGTACAAAATAAGCACTCAATATATAAAGACAGCACTGTATTTGAACCCAAATGGGATACTAAGGAAATAAAAACAGAGCCCTATTTTTTAGAATTAGAAGCTCCAAAAATTTTTAATACATGCGAAAGGTGATTTGTCTGTTTGGCTTCTCCTTCCTTCCTTCCTTCCTTCCTTCCTTCCTTCCTTCCTTCCTTCCTTCCTTCCTTCCTTCCTTTTTTCCTTCCTTCCTTCCTTCCTTCCTTCCTTCCTTCCTTCCTTCCTTTTTTCCTTCCTTCCTTCCTTTCTCTCTCTTTCTTTTTTCTTTCTCTCTTTTCTTCCTTCCTTCCTTCCTTCCTTCCTTCTTCCTTCCTTCCTTCCTTCCTTCTTTCTTTC
>PVKC010020267.1:0-18711 GCA_004027635.1 Crocidura indochinensis
TGTGGGACCTGCTTGTCCTCTAGTTCCTTGCTCAACTATTATCCCCTCTTTCTTCTCTACCATCTGCCCAGGCTCTTGACTTCACTTCCTGCCTTGGCTGGTTTCTCCCCAAATTTCATAGTTCCCAACAATGAGGAACATGCAAGCTCTTTTTATTTGAGACTTTGTGGTCTGACGTTGCCCTTCCTTTACTTTCAGTGCCCATAGTTTGGTGATAGGTTTCTGAACTGGAGAGAGATTGTTTTCTGTTAAAAAAAAAATAGTTAGGCTGCTTCAATGTTCCTGCAGGAAAGAGGTTGGAAAAAGATTCCCCATCTGATTCGCGATCCTGTGGGTGTAACCTGTGTGGTTTGTTGTTGTTCTTGTCTGGAAGTTTGGAGGACGGTAAAACCGTCCTCCGGAAGCCTGGAGAACACCCCAAAACGGCAGCCAAAGGACCGTGGAGAGGCACAGCCCTGCTCCATGAGCTTCTCCAAGTTCCAGGCAGCCTGGGAGCGGTGCCTCTTGCCCCCCTTTCCTACCCCACCCCTGCTTCCTTTGGCTTCTGACCCAGAACAGAGCACATACATGCAAAGTGCTTGCCTACAGCAGGCTCTCTACTCTCCGGGTAAGCCAGATACAAGCACAGAAAAAAAAAGATAGGAAAAAAGTAATACTGCAGAATCAGAATTTGAGACAAGAGAGAGTCCAGAAATGAAAGTGTGCTATGTAAATAAATCATTTAGGCTGAAGTTCTGTCAACGGAGGCCTGCCTAAAAAATGACCTTCCAGCTCAGAAGTGGGATGGGTTGTTGATGTTGGGAGCGGTTGGGAGGAAAAAAGGAGCAAGAGACGATGAAAAAATTCTTTTTCTGTTCCGTTTTGCCTGGACTTGAAAGCCGCCCTAAATGTCTGTTAAATAATGTCTATTTATTCACAGCAAGTTCAGGATGCAGAGAAATGCAGAGAAGGCCTTCAGCAGAGAAGGTCCAGTTCTTCTGGACTTTATATTTTATAATAAATGATATAAAAAGTGTAATACTATAATAATAAATCGTAATGATAAATAAATCATAAATTATACAATTAATTTTCATAAATTATTAAACTTATATTCTATTATATAGTCTTAAAATCATTATACATTATTAAAATGTCTATTCAATAAACTATTGAAAAAGCCTTTGGAAATGGAACTAAAAGTTCAAAATCCGGTAGGCTTCCCAACACTTTGCCTGCTTGGACACTGTCAGTATTAGAATTTGTTTGTTTGTTTGTTTGTTTGTTTTTGGGTCACACTCGGTGGTGTTCAGGGTTACTCCTGGCTCTACACTCAGAAAGCGCTCCTGACAGGCTCAGGGGACCAACGTGGGATGCTGGGATTCCAGCCACCGTCCTTCTGTATGCAAGGCAAATGCCTTACCTCCATTCTATCTCTCTGGCCCCACTATTAGAATTCTTGTTGTGAGTAGACAGTCCCCTATATCTTTCAGCTCTTCCTGTTGTCTGTGAGACAGAGTGGCATCGACTTCTTTTTTTTTTTTTGTGATTTTTGGGTCACACCCAACAGTGCTCAGGGGTTACTCATGGCTCCATGCTCAGAAATCGCTCCTGGCAGGCACGGGTTACCATATGGGGCACCGGGGATTCGAACCGATGACCTTTTGCATGAAAGGCAAACGCCTTACCTCCATGCTATCTCCCGGGCCCCCCCCCCCCCCGACTTTGCTATACCTGGTACCTACCTGTTCTTTCCCCTTTGTGGTTCTGGATTGTATGTACGTAAGCATTTATATTTATAGACGTGTGTGGCACGTTTACGGAAAATAAGTGGCCTGTGGTAGGAGTTCCATGTTTATACCTGTGTTTTCATGACTAACAATCAATTAAAGCATTTATAAAAAATAGAGAAACTCTCCTTTACATGTTTTTAGGCCCATGGCTTCAATCTGAAGTCTCCTGCATGCTCTTACCCTGACATTTTGGGGTGTAGACTTTGATAGCCGGAAAAACCAGAATGGAGTGGCCTTGGCTCTCTCTCACACAAGCCCTCTAGGCTGGGAGGAAAGAATAGAGACCAGCCACTTCTCCATCTCATGGTAAACTGACATCCCAGCCCAGTACTCTAAAATGGGTTCACTGTGGGTACTACCTGGGTCACTGGTTTCATAACTTTGAGTGGCATTCGTGTGTGTGTGTGTGTGTGTGTGTGAGTGAGTTTGTGTGTCCTCCTTGTCTGTTGGAGGAAAGTGAATTTGGAAGAGGTCAAGGTAGTGAAGGGTAAAGGTATTTGGGTCTAGTGTCTTTTTTTTGGGGGGGGGCACAACCAGTGCTGCTCAGGGGTTACTCCTGGCTCTGTACTCAGAAATTGTTCCTGACTTGGGGAACTGTATGGGACACTGGGGATCAAACCAAGGTCCATCCTGGATCAGCTGTGTGCAAGGCAAATGCCCTACCGCTGCACCATCACTCAGGCCCCTAGGATTCAGTGTCTTGAGGACTCAGGTGTATGTAGCCTGGGGGTGTCATTGCATCATGTGACTTTGGGCCTACAATTCCTGCACTGCATGCAGGTGAGGTCATGTGCTCCTTTTCCTGCAGAAATGCCATTCCCTTCAGGGGTCTCAAACTCAATTTACCTGGGGGCTGCAGGAGGCAAAGTTGGGGTGATCCTTGAGTGCAAAGTCAGTAGTAAGCTTTGAACATTGGGGGGTGTGACCCAAACAACTAAAACAAGACAAAACAAAAAAAGATTCCTCTAGGACAGGGCCACGAGTTTGAGACCCCTCCTAGATTAAGGAGTGAGGTGGGAAGTGGTGGGGTCTGCAGGTACTCTGCTCTTTGCTTCAGGGGAGTCCAGGGCATTGTCAAAGCCTGACTGGGATGATGGCCTGCTTTGACACATTAGAGCTTGGGAGACTGATGTGCACTGGTGCTTATGGCTTAGGAGGCTAATTTTCTGCATAAAAGCTGTGGGTTGGGTGGCATTGGTGAGTCTAGTTTCCCTGCTCCATGGAGCTCCGTGTACTCTGGCTCTTGGTGGAGTTGTCAGTATTTGGGTGCAGATATGTGTGCTCCGTGTGTCTCAGGCATGAGCAAAAACACTCCAGCCTCAGATAGTCTCTCCTCATAGTCACCTATGATGGTTCTGAAAGCACCATTTCCCCGCCAGGTCTCTGTGACGTTCCATTGAGGACATGTTATGCAACACTTGTTTAATATGTAACAAAAAATAGCAGCACCCCAATCGACCTGTCCTTATCTCCCAGGCAGGTTGTGGGCAGTTGGGTATGGCGCCTGTTGGGTAAACAAACATAGCGGCTCCCCGGAGCACTGGACCTTCCCTAGAAGCTGAAGGCCTTCTGCTTTGTTTTCCAACCTGAACTTGCTGTGGAATAGGGAGTCTGGGGTCAGTACATTCGGGTCACATTGCATCTTTTTCTACTACCCTCCTCTTCCAAGGACTGTGATTCTCAGAGGCAGGCCAGTGATGAGAATGTAGGGAGAGGCGAGAGATGAAATCTGGGGAGAACAGCACCCTGGCTAGGGTTCCACGGATTGCTCCAAAGGCAGGTAGGATTGGCCTCTCCAGAAATTATATCACCTGTTTACATGTTGGTTGATCTTCTGATGACCTGCTGTGGATGGCTGGTCGGTGGCAGGACTCTCTGCTGAAATCCTGATAGTGGTCCTTTTTTTTATCGTTTAAATTTTGTTTGATTGAAACCATTGTGATCTACAGAGTCCTTCTCACTTGAATTTCAGCTATACCATGAGTCAGGGCCCTTCCCACCACCATGTCAGCCTCTGCACCAATGGCACCAAGAGTGCATTCTGTACCACCACACTTTGCCCCCTGTTCTGCCAGTGTAACAGGCCCATGTGAGTTCAGATTGTTTTAAATTTAGGTCCCTTGATTCTATTATCATTGACTTTGGCTTGAGTATTTAGGCTTCATTTTTTATTTTATTAAAACCACTGTGATCTACAGAGTTCTTTGTAGTTGCATTTCAGCTATACAATGAGTTCAGGGCCCTTCCCTCCACCAATGGACCCAGGGTAGTGGTCCTTTTGGAGGTACAACATGGTGCACATGTTGTCTAGGAGGATATGTTGGGGGCTGCCAGGTGAATGGTTCCAAGTGGAGTGGGAGAAAGTGAGTTTACATTCTTCTCATTGAATGTCTGAAGTTTGGATGCGTACAGACCCATAGTACTGAGTTTAAGAGACTGGCTAGCTGTGGGATTGCTTTTTTGTTGTTTGTTTGTTTGTTTTTGGTGGTGTTCCTATGTATATTAGCAGCTTCCTCCACCTTGCTGGATATAGGGAGGTGCACAGGGGACAGTAATATTGTGAAGTTTTCCTCTCCTAGCCCCTATAGCATCAAGCTACTACAGAACCACAGAAAAACAGTTAAAAAAGTGGGGTCTAGACCTGACTCACTTATACTGTGGGGTGTTTGTAAGTGGTCTGACTGCTCTGGAATAGGGAAGTGGGATGCTTCCTAGTAGGGTAAAAGGTGCTGTTGGCTGCTGTCAAGGAGCTGACAGAATCCCTGGTCATTTCACTCTCGCTTATTTTGAGATGTAGGGAAATTACAGATGATGCATTATTTATTTTTACTATGTTTGAAGAATCGCCTTTACTCATTGAGTTTGAATCCATGACTTAATTAATTGCCTCAGAACTGGGTTTCTGAATGCAGAATACAATGCATCTTGTGAATTTTGGAAATGTAGTTGCATTTCTGTGACTTGTTGAATTCCCCAATACTCAAACCTGTGGTTCCACAAGCACCTGTGGGTTTTGTGTTTGTGGCTTGGTAAGGGTGCCTTGGGGAAAGCACATGCTTGAGAGGTCCCTTCCTCCCTGTCCCTCCACTCCGTTAATGCCTGCTGGAGGACTGGGCAGGAAAGACCAGACTTTTCAGGTCCTGGCCTCTGAGCTCCTTGACCCTCCTCCTCAGTACATAGCTGAGGCCTTGCTTCCGTCTCTAAAACCGACTTTCTGGGCTGGGGCCCTAGAATCCCACATTTTGGGGAAGTGGCCAGATATACTTAAGAAGTACTGCGTTGTTCAGAAGTCACTCAGCCGAGGGGCTGGGCTGTGTGCTGGGCTGTGTAACCACTTGGATTTCTGGTTGTGGGATCGGAAACTTGGCGGTGGCTGCGTCCCAGAGCCATTGCCTAACTGGCAGGTCAAGGGCAGGACGAAGAGTGGCTTAGGGCAGTCCCAACCCTGTGGACACAGAGACTGGGAGATGGTAGGGAATGAGACTGTTGCGCGGCCCTTCTTGTTTTATCTTTTCCATCGGCCTTAAAAACATTGGCCCAGTCCCCAAGGCTTACCCAGCTCCACCCCGGGCGACACACAAACATGCCTAGTGGTTGGCACGGCCATGCGCTAAGTCCAGAACGGGTGTGCTCTACCGTATTTACTCATATTTCTAAGAATTTACTGCTTGGCAATGACCCATGTGCCCTTACCCATCCCAAACCTTACAAGGTTTCCTTCCATGAAGCTAATTCAGGTTTATTGAGGAAAAACATTCTTCCTTCTAAACCATGTGGCGTGGACTTTGTTCATCCCAAGGTAGAGATTAAATTAAAGGGAAAGGAGAAGACGGGGAGCAGCTACTCAAATCAGGGGGCCAGTGGTTATTGAATAATTGGGCTTGACTCAGCCAAAAGTAAAAGGTATAAATATATTTTTTACTTTCAGATTTTCTGAAGGGAGGTAGAAAATTTCAGTGTCGACACAAATGGAATATGTCTGAAGCAGCATTATTTTAAACATTAATATGTACACGAATCACTGAGGGATCTCGTTAAATTGCAAGTTCCCATGGCCGAGTTGGGGGGTAGCTAAGCTTCTGAATTTCTGTAGGTCACAGACCACGTGCTGCCGGTCTACTCAGGCTGGGCTTGCGTTCTGCGACTTCAAACTATTTCCAGACCTCCTGTTGCATCACATTTTATCTGATTTGTTTTCTAGAAGCTTTTTTTCAGAGATTAGTCCTTCATTGCTCTCAGTATTGAAATACCTGATTTTATAATTTTTATTGAGACACGTGTGAATTACAAGTTTTTCACAGTTATATTTAAGTACATAGTGACAGTGAATTGGGGCCATTCCTACCATCATTGTTGACCTTCATCTGCCACTCATCCCAGCATGCATCCTATACTTCCACCCTTAGGCCCTGGAGTGCTAGTGTAACAGGTCTATGTTATGTTTATCTTAGTATAATTTGGGTCTCTTGATTCTACCTTCATTGGCTTTGGATTGGGTATTTAGATCTGACCTTTTCTTTCTTTCTTTTTTTTTTTTTTTTTTTTTTTTTTTTTTTTTTTTTTTGACTTTTTTGGCCACACCCGTTTGATGATCAGAGGTTACTCCTGGCTAAGCGCTCAGAAATTGCCCCTGGCTTGGAGGGACCATATGGGATGCCGGGGTATCCAAACCACGGTCCTTCCTTGGCTAGCACTTGCAAGGCAGACACCTTACCTCTAGCGCCACCTCTCAGGCCCCAACCTTTTCTTTTTTTAATTTTTTATTGATACCAATGTGAATTACCAGTCTTCCACAGTTGTATTTCAGGCACATAGTGATGGTGAATTAGGGCCATTCCCACCACCAGTGTTGACCTCCCTCCATCATAGTTCCCAGGATGCATCCTGTACCTCCACCCGTAGCTCCCTGGACTGCTGTAGCAGGTTCCTTTTGTGTCTAGCTTGTTGTAGTTTGGGTCTCTGGATTCTATAAATCCTGAGTGGACTCAAAGCCCTTTCTTTATGAATCCCGTTAGGAATGGAGAATTGTTTTTCCATGTAGCTTATTCACTCAAATGCCTCACTCACTTCTGAGCTTTTGCTTCCAGTATCAGAATTCTAGGTGAGAGCCCAGAATGACCTGCTGCAGCAAAGAAATACACTTGTGGCCCTGGGAGACTGCTCTGCCTGACTTGGTCAACATAAGTTTTGTCCTGCCAGGAGATGGGACTTGATGTTTTAGGAATTCCACGTGGGTGGTGGGTGCCTCAAAGCTTCTTTCTCTTTCTTTGTACCTGTGGGTCCATGTTCAGTGTTTCAGGAGCCAAGTTCCATATTCAGTGTTTCAGGCGTCAAGTTCCATGTAACCTTTCTTCCACTTTTTGGAAAAGGAACTCTACATCTTGCTTTGGATAACAGGGACCCTTTTCAAAGTTTGTATTCCTACCTACCCTTCTTTCTCAACACACTCATTGATGGTACCCATGGGGTTTTGATGGCATTTCTTCATGATCTTGTATCAGTCATCTTACTAGGCTGGTGATACTGGACAACGTAGTTATTTTCTAGATAACCAAGCTAATAGCCTGCAACCAAAAAGTACTTAGAAATGTTGGATTAGATAAAAGTTAAGGGTGACTTAATCTTATGAAACTACACATGTGTCTAATTAAATGTAGTTAACTCAATTACAGTTTAAATAGTCACAGATATGTGTAGTTAGCCCATGAAGAGTTGTGTATGTGTAGTTCTCAACCTTTTATTTTTTACAATGGTGAATCAGTTCTCCACTGATAGTAGTGACTCTTTTAGTGTTCAGTTAATATTCTCATAAATGTACACAGCACCAAAGCCAATTAGAACAACTCAAGACAGCAAAAGAAACTTGTACCAGCTAGCCTGTCTCTCATTCCATCATCTCTACATTCTGAGCATTCACAAAAGTACTCTGTGCTGATTTTGTGATATAACTGTGTTCGAGATACAACTTTGAATATGATCCTATTATAGCTATTATCCCTTACCTTTGATTATTGTTAAGTGTGCTGAAATAACCAGGCATTGCACAGGACTGTGGTTGTACTTGCCAGGGTTTTTGTACTTGGTGTGTTGTTCATATGCTTGGGTTGTGTTTCTTGCAATGAAATTTGTCAGGGGCTTGCACATTGTAGTTGTGGTGTGTGTGTATACCTTAATTATCATAGGATGACACTAAGGTGATGACAGAGGGTATGTGGGGTGCTGCCAGGGATTGAACTCTCAGCCTCTTTTCTGCAAGGCAGGTATCCTACCACTGAGCTACCCTGGGAAACTTACTGGTAGTTTCCTTGCCTAGATTCTGTCATACTGCTCACTTTTTTTTTTTTTTTTTTGGTTTTTGGAGTCACACCCGGCAGTGCTCAGGGGTTACTCCTGGCTCCATGCTCAGAAATTGCACCTGGCAGGCACGGGGACCATATGGGGCACCGGGATTCGAACCGATGACCTTTTGCATGAAAGGCAAATGCCTTAACTCCATGCTATCTCCCGGGCCCCATATTACTCACTTTCAAGGTTCATTCATTTCCTATTGATGGCTAAATATTCCATAGCATACACGTATCTATGCATACATTAAATTTATGTGTCACTTTAATATTTGTTATCTTTACACTGTTATAAGTGATGCATTTATGAGTGTTGGCATGCAAGTATCCATTTCAGTTTTTATTTTCTGTATTTGGGGGATATTTGCCTAGAGATAGACTTGTTTGATCATACAATGACAATCCTATTTCTAGCTCTTTGAGAAATTGCCTTACTGTTTTTCAGTGTCTGCACCATTTTGCATTTCCATCAAGAATGCCTAAATTTTATGTTATCCAACTCCTTGCTAGTACTTGATGTGCAAATATATATAAGCAGTGGATCACATCTGCCAATGTTAGTGTCTTTTATCCTTGCCCTGTAAGTTGCACCTGTCTTAGGCATAAAGTGACTTTCTAATGTCATTGTGGTTGTGATTCTACTTTGCTGCTGAGTTGTGGGCATTCTTTGAGCTATTGATCCCGTATTAGAGGTATGATTGGTATTCAGTTTGCTCATTTCTGTGAGTTACATACTCATTCTTTCAGTGACACATAGGTTGTTTTTGTTTTAATGTTTAGGTTACACCTGGGGTCCTCAGGGCTTACTCCTGACTCTGTGGACAGGCTTGGGGACAATATGGCATGCTATGGATCATACATGAGAGGGCTGCATACAAGGCAAGTGCCTTACTTACTGTTTTGTGTCTCTGGCCCCCTAACTTGCTTTAAAAATACATATTTTGCGGGCTGGAGAGAGAACATGTTGTTAGGGCGTTTGCCTTGCATGTGGCTGACCTGGGAGGGACCCATTTCAATTTCCTGCATCCCATATGGTCACCCAGCCTGCCGGGGGTGATTTCTGTGTGCAGAGCCAGGAGTAACCCAAAAATCAATCAATTAATATAATAAAGTTAAAAAATGAATGAAATATATTTTTGTTTGTTTTGGGCACGCCTGATGGTGCTCAGAGATTGCTCCTAACTCTGCTCAGGGTTCACTTCTGCTGTGACTTGGGACTATATGGGAAGACAGAAATGAAATCCAGATTGGCATGTGATGTATTAGCATAACTATTATTCCAAACACCTTTCTTGCTATACTATTTATCCCATACCCAGAAGTTAAAATTTTTTTGTTTGTTTGTTTTGGGTCACACCCGGCAGCGCTCAGGGGTTACTCTTAGCTCTGTGTTCAGAAATCGTGCCTGGCAGGCTCGGGGGACGCTATGGGATGCTGGAATTTGAACCACCATTCTTCTGCGTCTAAGCCTACTGCTGTGCTATCTCTCCGGCCCCAGAAGTTATTTTTTTTAAATGAAATTTAACTTAACTATTTTACCTTTTTTTTTTTATTTTTGATGTCATATCTAAGACATCATTGACAGATATAGTCACAGGAAAATTTTCCATGTTCCTTCAAGAATTTTCTAGTGTTTGGCTCTGTTTTAAATCTTTGGGTTAGTTTTTTTTTTTTTTTAAAGTTAATGTTTGCATATCGTGTATGGTTTAGTTCATTCTGTTACTGGTAAATAGCTAGTTTTTTTTTTGTGGTTTTTGGGTCACACCCAGCAGTGCTCAGGGGTTACTCCTAGCTCCATGCTCAGAAATTGCTCTTGGCAGCACAGGGGACCATATGGGGCACCGGGGATTCGAACCAATGACCTTTTGCATGAAAGGCAAACGCCTTACCTCCATGCTATCTCCCAGGCCCCGGTAGCTAGTTTTTTAAAATACATTTTCGTTCGTTTGGGGCTACATCTGGCAGTACTCAGGGCTTACTCCTGGTTTTGTGCTCAGGAGTTAACACTTGGCAGACTTGGGGATCATATGAGTGCTAGGAATCAAACGGAGGCTAGCTACTTACTAATAAGCAAGTGCTTTCTGGCCCAAGAATCTCCTTCCCTTATTGAATATAATCTTAGCACTTTTGTTGGAAATCAATTCATTCTGTTTGTGCATGGTTATTGAGGGTTTTTTCTATTCTATTACATCAGTTGGTATCTTTGTCCTCACTCTGGTACCATAGATTTTATTTTTATTTAATAGTAGTTTTATATTATGTTTTGAAATCAGGAAACGTTAGTCTTACAACTTAGTTCTTTTTTTTCCCCCCACATTTTTTGACTTTCCAGAGCCACTTGAGAATTCATATGAATTTTAGTTTTTTTTTTTGTTTTATTACTTTAAGGAATCCATAAAAATCTATAGATTGTTTTTGATTTAAAAGTATTAAGTCTTGGGGCTGGAGCAATAGCGCAGCGGTAGGGCATTTGCCTTGCATGTGGCTGATCCAGGACAAACCTGGGATTGATCCCCTGCATCCATATGGTCTCGCAAGCCAGAAGCCATTTTTGAGTGCATAGAGAGGAGTAACCCCTGCGCATCACTGGGTGTGGCCCCAAAACCAAAATAAAAAAGTATTAAGTCTTCTAATCCATGAACACAAGGTGGTATAAATGTGCACATGGGATCCGTCATTCATGCAAGGCAAAGAATCTATCACTGAGCAACATGAAATATACATTTTTATATTCTCTTTATGTTCCATTAGTAATATTTTATAGATTTATGGTATAAGTCTTTTGCCTTAGTATATTTGTGCTTAATTATTTTATTATTCTTTATATAAAGTAATTATTATAAAATATATAAACATTTTATTATATAATTAAATTATGTAATTTTATAATTATAAATGGATTTTTCTAATTTTATTTTATTTTTAGATTGTTCATTATTAAACTAGATAATCTCAACTGACTTCTGCATGAAAATTTTGTCTACTCTAACTTTGAACCCATCAACAATTGTGTGTGTGAGGATTTCTCCATGTTCTCTATGAATAGAAATAATTTTAGTTATCCCTGTCCAGACTTCATGCTGTTTATTTTTCGTATTTGGTTGCTATGGTTAGAACCTCTCATAATGGTTCTAGAAGTGGAATAAAGCGGACATTCTTGTTTTACTCATTTCCAAGGAAAGAGTCCTACTGAATTACTGTCAAGTATTATTAGATTTTCGTTTTTCATGTGTGAAAAAACGCTGCTTTTTTTACTTAACATTTATCTGTCCTTGAGGATATTCCATATTTCTTGGAAGAATGTGTTGGTGGCATGCTTTTCATATATCTGTAGTATCCATTTGGTTAAATGACTCCCCTTTTTTTTAAATTATAACATCATCATTTACCAAATTCATAATACAGTCACTTCAGGTATTAAACATTCAAACACTTTTCTTACCCAGTGTGACCTTCCCTCTACCAGTGTCCTCAGTCTCTTATCAAAATTTAAATCAACACAGGTCCATTTGAAATTATAGGTTCTATATCTCCATGGTGTTTAGACTAAAGTCAGGGTCTAAAAATTTACTGGGCTGTGGTTGATGCTAGCTGAACCTTCAGTGTTACTGTTTAGATTGACTGAGGTTGATAGATTATTATGCAATGTTGCCATCAGTTTTCCTGTGATACTACTAGACAGGCCCTGTTTTAGGTTCTAAGTCGTGTGGCTACGAAGTCCAAAATTTACAAAGATCTCTAGCAAGTTGGGTGGTTTGGAAGTGTGATAAGGTTAAGTTGAAAGGCTGGGCCATTTTTGCCATATGTGTCTGATGTGGTGCTGGGCTGCTGTAGTTTTCGTAGAAAGGAAAATCTGTCCCACCTCCCTTTCTGAGAATGACACATAGATATCAACCAGGACTAAATAACTTGGTGGTCATTATTTTCTTTGTGTGTGTGTGTGTGTGTGTGTGTGTGTGTGTGTGTGTGTGTCTCGGCCCGAATCCATTTCAGAAAGAAACACCCAGAGTTTTTAGCTCTGTAGTCCAATTTCCCCTGAGAGGATATAATATGCTCATATTATTTGATTTCAGTCATGGATCTGGGCAGTTTCTATTTGAATGTTGGGTTGTTAACAGTTCATGCAGGAAGGGGGTCTACTGTACTTTTTAAGTCCTCCATTTTATTATGGCTTTATATATTTTGGGGCTCTGATGTTTTGTGTTGAATATATCTTTTTGGTGAATTGAATTAATACTTTTTTTAGTGTCTAATGCCTTTTTTTTAACCTCTCGTAATAGTTTAGGCTTGAAGTAATTAGAATGATATTTTGTTCAGCTACCCAAGATTTCTTTTTGCTAATATCAGCTTAGACTCTCTTTCCCCCTTTTTTGCTTAACTTTCAACTTGATAGTAAGACTGTGTTTTGTTTTGTTTTGTTTTGTTTTGTTTTGGGGCACACCCAGCAATCTTTAGGACTTACTCCTGGCTTTGCACTTAGGAATCACTTCAGCAGTGCTTGACAATAGGGAATGCTGTAGATCAAATTCTAGTTGCAAGTGTGTAAGGCAAGTGCCCTCTGTACACACTGTATTATCTGTGCAGCCCTCAAAATGAGTGAAACTCTTGTAGACAACATTTTGGTGTTACTTATTTTCCTTTCATTTTGACTTTTGATCGAAAGGTTAACTCTGTTTTGCTTTTAAAGTAAATACAGATCTTCCCTGACTAACAATGGTGTTGCAGCCTGATAAACTCAGTCAGTTGAAAATATATCAAGTTGAAAACGCCCTTAATACAGCTAACCTGAACATTACAGCTTAGCCAGTACTAACTCCGGCAAACTCAGAACATGTATACTAGTTCAGAGCAGGACAAAATGATTGGAATACAAAGAAAAATAAAGTGTTGTCTGCCTCAGACAGTTTCCTGAAATTCTCCAGTGAAAGTAAAAATTAACTGAATTTGAAGTACATTTTTTAATGTTTGGATATTACTTTCCTACTGTAGCAAATGAAAAAGTCCTAAATTGACCCCTTGTGAATCAGCAACCACTTGCACTGTTATTGCTAGTTTGCCATTTTTATGTGTGTCTGTGTGTCCTTTTCTTTAGAATCTTCTTCCACATGTCCTTTGCTTTAAGAACACTGTTCACATGTGAACATTCACAGAGTAAATTACATTTTGTAGAATTTTGCACAGAAGATTATCTGGTTTGTTATGGAGTTTTTGATATCCTAGTTTTGTTATTGCTATGGTGATAAATAAGTTTTCCACATCACTTCAAACTTGCTTGGATAAGAGTGTGACTGAACGTTGGTGACGTCCTTATTCTGTTTAGTGCTATTTACCAGGATCGATGTCTTCCTTGGATGAGAAAATATGATCATAGACATAAGTGGAAGAGTTGGAACTACATTTTCAGGTCTTTTGATCTCCTAAATGTCATGATGGAACAAGGTAGAGGCGATGTATTTTCACTAAAAGCTCAGCCAATGTGAAGGAAGAGGGCACTAAGAAAACTCCCATTTTGGGATGTTGATTCTTTGCTCTCTGAGTTTGTAAATATTCAAGGAGAATTTTAGTAAATTCATTTCACAGACTTAAGCAAAAGGTAGTTAGGGTAGAACATTTCCTTTTCCTCCTGTTGCCAACTGTACGATGGTTAGATTGATCTAGAACAGGGGTGGAGAACCTTTGTTTGGTTATTTGGGCGTTTAGAACATTATTTGCAGGTCACATAATATAGCCAGAAGGCCATGGTCGGCCACTTAGGAGAAGACTTGTCTGTTTTGTCTTGTGTCATTGTTAGGACATAATTTCACACACTATACTTCATGGATCTGGTGTTATTGTTATTGTTTACTGTATCCCTATAACAGCTTTGGCTCTGTTAATTTAGAACCAGATTTAGGGGTAACCATGTACCATCTAAGTTTGACTGTGAAAGTCTTTTGGAGGTGGATTTTGAATTATCAAAGGGACAGATTTCATGATCAGGGCTCTGTCACTGTCCCTTGTCCCCTTGGTGTATACGAACTCTTTCTGGACCAAAATAACAGCTCTCTCGAAGGCAGTGTTCCATTTAGAAAGAGTAAATCTCACCTTCTCAGGTCAAAAATAGATCTTTCTTCCCACCAAGCATGTGCTCAGTTCTGGGAGTGCAATCCTGCAGCCCAGGAGAGTGTGGGATGCTGTCTGGAAACTCTGGGAGACTTTGTGTCCCAATACTGTGCTTGGCACAGCGCAGTTGCTGGCCTCTTAGTCTCCTGTGTCAGAACAAACAGAAGGCAGCAGCAGTCAGACTGGATCAACTGGACTTGGACTTGAGCAGCTCTGCATTTCCTGAATCCAGGGGATCTGCTTCACTTGGGTGCTGATATGTCTACACTGTTTTTTTTTTTTTTTTTGAGCCCCCAGATTTTAGGGCAGGTAAGGCGGCCTTAGAGAATTACCTGGGAAGCTGTCCGACCTTTCTATCTCATTGACTCCTCTCTCTCTCTTTCCCAGGCCTGAGATTAAACTGCTAGAACTGTGAATAATGGTCCTGTGAGCTTTTCTTTTTTTTTTAACCTGTCCCCTGTTGAATGATTCAGGAGACAGAGGAAAAAAGATGTTCCATGCGCCAAGAGCCACTAGAAGCTTCCCCCAGAAGCGACTTTTCCCCCTTTCATTCCATTCCAAGTGCACTGGGAACATTGCAACCTCCTTTACTGTGCAAGAGGAGGACTTTTAAGTTCTGTGGCTGTGACACAAGGGACACATTCTAAGATGCCATACATAGCACTTTCTACGAAGCTGTTTTGTAATTGGAGACATCGCCTCGGTTCTTTCTCGGGAGGGGAGGGATGCAGCTTTCTCTGCACAGCCAGGTGGCAGTTGCTTAGGCTTGCATTTGACTTGATATCTGGAACCACCTCCAGATGGGCAGAGTGCGACTGCTCTCACACTTTTTCTCCTCAGGATCTTATGACCAACAAAGCTTGTTTTTGCGTGGTCATAATACTTATATATTTCTACTTTAAAGATAAGGCAGCTATTTTAAATATTTAAATATTTATAGCTATTTAAATATTTATATTCATTTTAAATAATTTGTATTTTGTTTATAAGTAAATACCATTTTAAAAATAATATTTATATTTATTTTTAAATATTTATATTCTTTAACCTAAAAAATATTGGTTACTTGTTAACCATATAGGATGACTTCCAATTTCACTCGATTTAAAACAAAATAACTTTTCCAAATTAGAAAAATTCCCAAGAGGATTGAAGTTCTGTAACATTGGAACAGTCCTTCGGAGATGTCTGCATTGTGTGGACACCCAGAAAATTCTCGCGTGCATCAGGAGAGAGTGAGTGATGGAGCCCCTCTCTCATATTCTGTGTGCAAGTACTCTGCCCTCTTGCCAGAGGGTATACAGAGCCCAGACAGCTGGGATTCCAAATGAGAGACCTCCAGTATAGGGATGCCAGCACCCAGGACCATTCCTGGCCCTCTGTCACTGGCCTTTGGTTGGTGTCGGAAGTGGCAGGCTTCGATATACCCATCTTGTTTGGTCTTAATTATGGCTCTGGAGTGAGATCGAGAACTCCAGAAGATGTATTGCTACCTTGATCTGAATTGGCTGAGCTGATTGGCTTCCCTCTGCCTGGAGTCTGGCGGAGTGGGTGGAAGGTGACAAACTTCACATCCCAAGCCGGGCCTGATGGGTGTGCCTGTACCATTTCATAGCTCATGTCTGGAGGGTATTGAGCTTGTGCTGTTGTGTCCACTGCCCACTGGTGTTTTCTGGGTTCTATATGGAAGAGTTCCTGTCCTCTGGTCCCTGTTAACTGGGAGGTTAATATTAAAAGACTTGGAAAATATGGTTGATGTAGCATGCTGAGTGCCCACCAAGGATGCTTTAAACTCCAGGAGAATTCTTTGTTGAGGCAGGGAGACGGGATGGGGAAGGACTTTGGCCTGGCAGCAGAGAGGTGGGTAACAAGGGTTTAATGAGAGCCATTGCCTTCAGAGTCTGAGATGCTCCAGCACAACATTAAATCTGGGCTTAGCCAGCTGGCCGGCGCTCACCATGTGGACGGACAGATAGCTTGGCCATTTATGGGACCTACTTTGTTCTGTCTGCCAGCTTAAACTATTTTCACTTACAGCATTTCAGACACTAGATGTGTAAGGTCTTTATTCCTCCTGACACTCAAGTAGATGGCTTAGGATTCCACTGATTCTGGCACAGTCCCTGGAGTTAATGTCAGATCAGTTGCAAGAGTCCAAAGCTGGGTTGGAAATATAGCACAGTGGAGAAGACAGGGTGTTTGCTTTGCTAATGACCACTCCGGGCTCGATTTCATATATCCCATATGGTCCCCCCAAGCACTGACAGGAGTGATACTTGAGCAGAGCCAGAAGTGAGCCCTGAACACTACTGGGTGTATACCAAAGAAACAAAAACTTAAATTAGGGGCCATATATAGCAAATGGGTTGCTTTGCACATGGTTAACCTGGGTTCAATCCTGGCATCCAATATGGTTCCCTGAGTCCATCAAGAGTGATTCCGAAATGCAGAGCCAGGAGTCAGCCCTGAACGCCCCTGGGTGTGCCCCCAAAACAAGCAAGCAAAAAAAAAACCAAAGAAATCAAATGAAAAAATTTAAATTAAAACGAAATAACACAATAAGGGCTCAAGGCTACTTCCACTTGAAATACAAACTTAGAAATTGAAGGGTTTATTCTCCCTTTTCTGGCTTAGTAAATGGTCAGGGATGGTTTACAGCACTCATTAAGGTTTTATTTATTTAATTTTTTTTTTGGCGTTGAGGTCACAGCTGATGGTGTTCAGGGGTTACTCTGGATTCTACACTTAGGAATCACTTCTGGCAGGCTTGGGAGACCTTCTGGGATATCAGGGATAGAACCTGGGTCCATGGCATGCAAGGCAAATGACCTACCTACTATAGGTCACTCTGGCCCCACATTATTATTTTAATTACACTTGTCATTTCAGTATAAAGGCACAGTTCAGGAGCAACCTAAGGAAGGGTTGTGTAGAGATGGGTGGGACATACTCAAACATGAACTCCTTCCTGTCCTTTCTAGACATGCCAGCACCGAGAGGGTTTCCAAACTTGAACTCTGCCTGTCAGCCACTGGGAGAGAGGGCCCAGAAAGGGGAGCATGCTAAGTAGCTTCCTACTACCAGCCATTAAGCTCTAGAGTCCTGAGTAATCTGTGACTTGTTAGCATCTAAATGCTTTTCCACTGTGCTGGAGAAGCCGAGAACTTTTTTTTTTTTTTTTTTTTTGGTTAGGAACCTTGTTTCAGCCACCCTGTATGGAGACCAACTACCTGACTTTTTATTTTTATTATACAAATAAAACTGGGGCCAGAGGACAGCAGGGAAGACACTTGCTTTGCATGCAGCTAGGTTCAATACCTTGGCTCACATTTTATCCTGAAAAGTACTGCCAGGACTTAAGACCCAAGCCCAGAGCCAGAGGTAAGCACCGAGCACTGCGTCACCCCGAGAAACCCCTCACCAAAAACAAACAAACAAAAAAAGCCAAGTGAAGCATGAAGCATATCCAGAGGTCATGGCGAGTTACTGAGCGTCAGCAAACATCGGGAGGGTTGAGTGGAAAGCAGCGAAACTGCAGAACATGTGCTCTGTTTGCATGTTTGCAGAGAAGCCAGAAGGCGAGCAGGCGATTCTGGTGACAAGAAAGGTTGCTTGCCTCTCAGAGCACACCACAAGCATTGCTCTTCTGTCTTGGTGAGAGAAAGTTCTGGAACTTTCTTGAACCTTCTGGTCAAAACACATGGTAGAGGATAGAATTCTAGCAAGTCTTAGATGAACTGCAGAAAGCTTTCGAGAAGACCATTGAAATTGGTTTGTGATGACAGAGGGGGATAGTAAAGTCTCAGGGAGGAGAGCCGAGTCCTGAGATCCTGGGTGGGTCTGCATGGCAGAGCTAAGGCTGTGTTGTGGTCTCCAGTCACATTCCATTACATGTTATTTGGAGAACAGAAGATGCTTTGAATGCAGTGTGGAGCGCCATGGGAATTTGTTTGAGTTACCACGTCGAACCCCGGACAACTGGGATGCACCCTGCTTATCTCGCTGACTTGCTTGCAGTTCAGTGGTTAAAGTTCCCTAGGAGGAGAGCCTGCTCTTTGGTCAGTGACAGAGGGCTTCGTCCAGTCTTAGAAAAGTTAAATGCTGTTGAGAGCTGTTTTCTTGAGGCTTATAGACAAAGCTGAGGGTCCTAAGCAACCTTTTGGGATACCCAGACGAAGCTCCTGAAGCATGTGCAGGTCCTGCATACATGCCACACGTGATTTCTCATTCTGTACTCTGTATGACCAAGATTTGATTACATTCTAGCTTCTTAATTTCTCTTATTCTGGGGACTCCGGGAATGAATGGGTTTAGAGACCAGATTCTACGTATCTCTGTAATAGACTGTGGCAGGATTGAGAACATAGAAAATGATTAATAAATATTTGTTGAGTGAATTGGAATTAATAGAAGACCAAGTAGGGGGGCTAGCATGGTAGGTAGCACAGCGGTAGGGTGTTTGCCTTGCAGGTGGTGGCTGACCCAAGACAGAC
>PVKC010020268.1:0-18696 GCA_004027635.1 Crocidura indochinensis
CGAACTGAATCAGCTCAAGTTGAATCTGTAGGAGTGAGTAAATAATTTCCTATGTAGGAGAAATTGAGGAGAGAGTTGGAAGCATCATACTTTCAGTTGAGTTTAAGAAAAGATATTTGGGAAAGAAATAGAAAATGTGGAAATGTTCTCAAACAATGTTTTAGAACATTGGAGCAACTGAGCTCCATGTTGTTGTAATAACACGCGGTCCCCTAGGCAGTGGAGAGCCATTCAAAGTTTGAAGCAGTTATGTGACATGATTCAGCTTAGGTTTTTTGGGGAAATGACACTGGCAACTCTAATTCAATGGTGTTGATGATCATAACCTGACAAAGAACTTTTGCATGTGCAAAGTGGAGAACTAGAAGTGATAGTTGATGAGCTAAAAAAAAAATCAAAGATCCCATTTTCTTGCTTGTGTCAAGTCAAATAAATGAAACCAGATAAACGTGGAAAAAAATCGAGAGAGTAGCAAAACTGCCTGGAAGCAGAATGTTTCTCAGAGTCCCTAATGAGATGTCAGTGAACCTAACGAGACGAAACTCCCTCCCATACACCTAGTTTTTCATGCTGTCCTTTTCATCCAGCCATAATTAAGTTGTGAGATTGGAATTATATCCTATCATTAAAGACAGAGGCCAACACTGGCTCCTGCTTCTCCATCGAAGGTAACAGGAGAAGCCCTCTCTTCCATGATTCCTTCTCCCACTTAAGCTCTCATTCACCCCACACCCATATAGCTGCAGGGGATGGCATCGTCCTTTTACATTTTGATTAAGAACAGTCATGTGGCTCTTCTTCATTGATTTCAGTATTGAGTTCCATCATTCTTAGTTAGAAATTATTAGGCAGCTGAAGTTGAAAGAAAATGTCATGGTCTTTTTTGTAGCAGTTGGCTTGTTAGCAGGAGGAAGGGTGGGCAAAAAGAGAGATGCTATTTCAGGGGCCAGACTCTGTGGGATTCTTGAGATATGTCAGCCAGTTGCCCCTTTGATTCCTTTAGTGTCTTGCCCTGAGAAGGAAATGTTATTGTCATTTGTAGGGATATGGAAAATGAGGTTTACAGTGAATGTAGGCTTGCACTAGGCCCACCAGGCATATTCCAAACCCTTGCCTTTCCTTTTCACTATAATAAAGGCAAGGTTTACATTTGTAGAAAATGAGGGGGTTCCCTGAGAGGAGATTCAAAATATCAGCTTGGACTACTCTATGACTGTCTCACAGTGCCTTATATATTTTGCTGGACACTTTGTGGTGCAATATTACTGTAAGAACCTGTTGAGAGACTATTACTTGCTCTTTATTATGAGGGAGCTCATTGTGACAGAGTATAAAGGCTGCATCTCACATCACGCAAATTACCCCTTCTGCACAGTCATTCCAATTGTGATCTCTATCAAAATAAAACAGTCAATTATAAGGGCTGAAGTGGTAGCACAGTGGTAGGATGCTTGCTTTGCACACGGCTGATCCAGGAAAGGTGTGGATTCAATCCCCAGCATCCCATATGATCCCCAAGCCAGGAGCAATTTCTGAGTGTAGAGCCAGGAGTAAGTCCTGAGTACTGCTGGGTGTTTCCTCAAAAAATAGAACAAAATGAAAAGAAACAGTTAATTATATTATTTGCTTGAGTTATGGCCCACACCCTGTGGTGCTCAGGAGTCATTCCTGGCTCTGTGCTTCAGGATTACTTCTGGTAGGCTTGGGGTGTCAGGGGCCTAACTTGGGTCTGCCAAATACAAGGGAATAGCCCTACTCATAGTTTATCTTTTAGACTCATCAAATTCCCAATTCCAAAGGATGAGACCATGAGGTGGTCTCATGTCATTTCCAGCTCTGGGGCCCTGGAACAATATGAGAGAGGGAAAGATGTGAGCTTGTTCTGTGGTTCTGCAGTGCTGACATCTTCATTATTATGTATTATTATATTATTATAATTAATTATTATCATATTATTAGTAGTAATAGTATTTTATGCTTGGGCCATACTGGGTGGTGTTCAGGGGTTAATCCTGGCTCTGTACTCAGAAATCACTCCTGGCAGGCTACAGGACCATATGGGATGCTGAAGATCAAACCCCAGTTGGCCGCATGCAAGGAAATGCCCAACTCACTATGCTATCACTCCATTTCCAATGATGACATTTTGAATGGAGGGTTCAAAGTGAAAGGAAGAAGAGAAAGGGTCAGATGGTAGACTGTTAAAGAGCTGATGCTACTTATCTAGAGTCCCAGGAGAATATCTATGATAACAAATTTACAAAGTAAATAATCACATCCATCTCCTCGCAGGATTATTTAAGTCAATGTGCAGACAGATTCATAATGCAGTGGTCAAAATTGTGGTTGCCTCAGGAAGAATGAGGACATGGATACCCCATGTTGATTGACTGGCTTACTCTGTCCAATCCAGGGATACCTCTGCTTAAGCCTGCTGGGTATTGACTGCTTTCTTCCCCAAAAGCAATCTCTTAGGTTTCCAGGCTGTGATCTCTAGGCTCTGTTCCTCATAGCCTGCCTCTTTTGAGAATGCAAATGTGGATCCTTGACCACCTCCCAGAAACCAGTTAGAAGGGTGTCAGAAATTTAGACTGGTTTAGATTTAGAAGCCATAAATTCTGTGGGTAACATCTGATGCAAGGCTTGGTACTACATTCCTCATCAAAAGCACCCCTATTTCTGTATTCAAATGTAACAGCTGCAGGGGGGGCAATCTGAATAGTGCTCTGTCCACTAAGGGCAGTTTGTGTCACCAAATTAGTTCAAATTGGCTGAGATTTGCTGCTTAGATGAATCCACACACAAACATGCAAAATCAGGTTTGGGGAGCTTCTCTGATTTTATCATTTATATGCCAAGATTGCAGATTAATGTTTGTTTGTTGCCTTTAATGGCTGAAAGGGTAGTGCTCATAGATTATCTCCGCCATGCCAAACGCTAAACTGAAGAGTTTGCAAACACTTACTAGACATAAGTCTCATAGCCTGTGATAAATGTTATTTTTACTCTCTGCATTTCGCTCTTGAGAGCTATGCTGTGTATTCGATAGCTACTTGCTCCATAAAAATATTTACATTTAAATGGATTGAATTAATGTAAATAAAATGAAATGCAAAGTGTTCCTTCCTTGGTTGGACTACAAATTTTTGAAGCTCAGTGTTGTGTATTGGTCTTGTGCATATGCCTACCAGACTGGAGAGCACAAAACATTTCCATCAGAGGGGGAAGTTCAGTTTGAGAAATCTGATGTGAAGGCTGTGCAGCATTAGGGTTAAAAACAAGGATTCTGGGGCCAGAGTGATAGCATAGCAGTAGGGCATTTGCCTTGCATGCTGCTGACCCATCCTTGGCATCCCTATGATGCCCCGAACCTGCTAGAAGCGATTTCTGAGTACAGTCCAGAAGTAACCCCTGAGCGCCGCTGAACCTGGCCCCAACACAAAAAACAAAAACAAAACAAACAAACACAAAAACATGGATTCTAGAGCCATATTTCCCAGTGCTAATATTTCGTAGATAAATAGGCAGCTTTGACTAAGTATTTTTTAACCACTTGGTGCCTGATTTTTAGAATTTGTTTGAAGATAATAATATAATTCCTTCTTAATTGGCTGTTAGGCAGATAAGATATGCAGGAAATCATCTCTGGCATGAAGTTATCTCCTAGCACATACTGTTTTTAGGATGATTATTATTGAAGATGAAGAAATTGAGGCAGAGAAAGATACTTTGAACTCCTCCTCCTGAGCCCTTGTTATAAGGTGAATATACTATCATATCTCCCTGCATGTTAAATGAGTGAGTGAGTGAATTAATGAATGAATAGGAGGGTTTGAGTGTGGTGCATCTCTGTGGAAACTTGGTGTGTGGGGTCGAGCTCAGACACAGAGACCTACAGTGAGCACAGTTAGTCTTTATTGATTCTGTAGACCAAGACTCAATTCATATCTTTTACTTCCACTTTGTTCCATTTTCCTGTTTCTGATCTTAATTTTTCCAAATCAGCCATAACCAGGCTATTGTAGAGCATCGAACCTGCTGTCAGGACTCTATATTTGAGATAATATGTTGAAGCTTCATTGATTCTGTTTGACAGCGGTCGAAACAGAAATGGAGTGGAGCTGCTGCCTCGAACTCACACAATGAGGCATCACTTCACCACAGAGAAAGGATTCTGCCAGGAATGTGATGAGAGCAACTGGTCTGCAGAGAGGTGGGGGAGAGCAGGGGCAGCACCTCCAGGCACAGAATTTAGTGGGAGGGGGCTCAGTGTTAGTCCCAAGCAAAACAAAGGCCACCATGGCATGCCACTTTTGAACCCCAATTCCTTCATTTGCACTGTAGGGGTGATTATTCTGATTTTTGCCTTCACATTATAATGACAAAGTCCAAATACAAAGTAGATTAAAATGCTGTTAATGAGAAAGCATGATGAACATACATACAATTTACTCATGGAGACAACGTAGTTCTTCTAGCAGGAAAGGAAACCTCTGAGCCTTGGGAGAGACAAGCAATTGTATCGGCTGGGTATTCGTAATTGATGTTGCTTATTAAATGGGAATCATCATTTTTGTGTTAGTGAAAAAGACAAATGTTGCAATATATGTGTACTATCCACTGACAGATGAACAGACCATTTTTAAGAAACCAAAGAGTCTGTTACTTAGTATTGATACAATTCTTGGGATCTTAACCGAAAGCAAATAAACAAACAAATAAAAATTTGGAAGCTGTGGGTGAAAGCATTAGCCCTTTGTTTGTCCTTTGTCTTCTTTATACATTTCGAGTCTTAGATTTTGAATCGCATCAACCAGGACTATTGTTCTAAGAGAACCTTCTTTGAGGCTTTCTGGTTTTCCTCTAATTAAGCAACGAAAATGATGTCACTCTCATTGGCCCTCACCTAATCACCAGGAAGTTTATAACTTTATTTAATGCTCATTTGCCTTTTTATTTAAATTCAGTTAATGTTGGAATTAAAGAATTGAATTAAAGACTAAAAGAACAGGAGACAAGAGTAGAGACAAATCTAGCTTCCTTATTTTACAGATCAAGAAATAAAAAACAGAACAAGAACCCGGGAGTTGTTTAGGGACTCAGAGTCAACCGGTGACAGAAATAAGACTAGAATTGCTTTCTCCAATCACAGCTCCTTCATCAGGCAGTTTTTAATCAAAATTTATATGGTGAGCACTGATGCACATCAGATGAGTTAGATGAGTCTAATGTGTATTAAGAAGAGCTTGGTGTCAAGCCTTAGGGATGACCTTGGGTAATGAAACTTGAAATGTTTAAGTCTCTTGGTTAGTGGATCTATTGGGAATATATGTTGTACCAAATCATGGCTCCAATTAATAGTGACTTAAGCAAATACAATCTTAGTTTGCTTCTCTCGGAACAAGTCTAGATATAGGCTGTTGTTAGCCTTGGCTCCATTGTTTGACCATGCCTCCAAGGATTTACATTCTTTCTCTGTCTTACTGCCTCTTGATCACAAGATGAATGTCTTGGTACAGGCAATCATATCATTGTCTAAGAAGGAGCAGAGAAGGAAAGAACATGAAAAAAAGAAAAAGCCTTACCTGGCTTCTACTTCCATTTAATCTGGTTAAATCCTGGGATTTAGGGCAACAGGGATAGTGAGTATTTATTTAGCTCTTTAACCTCCATTGATGGTTTAGAGCTAAAAAGCCATAATTATCTGGGGCACTGATAAAGACCAATCATAGTGGATGTTAACAAGGAACAGTTGACATACTTGGAACAATATTCACAGATCAAATATTAGCCTTGGATATTATTGAGGATGACCGGGGAAGAGTGTTAGGAATGGATAATGAGTTAATTGTAAGTGTCTGCTGCTATATAGAATAAGAATCAATGGCTACTAGTTATTCTAATAATTTTTTTGTTTTATTTTTGGGGCCATATCCAGTGGTGCTCAGGAATATTCCTGGCTTTGTGCTTAGGTATTGTTTTTGGTGGAACTCAAAGAATCATATTGTGTGGTGTCATTGATTGAATACTGGGTGGGATGTGCAAAGCAAACACCTTACCTGCTGTACTATTTCTCCAACCCCTAGTTTATTTTAATTTTTGTGACATTATGGTCTTTATTTTCTTTCTTTTTCTTTTTTTCCTTTTTTTTATTTTTGGTTTTTGGGTCACATCTGGCAATGCTCAGGGGTTACTCCTGGCTCCATGCTCAGAAATTGCTCCAGGCAGACTCGGGGGACCATATGGGATGCTGGGATTCGAACCAATGACCTTCTGCATGAAAGGCAAATACCTTACTTCCATGCTATCTCTCCAGCCTCCGGTCTTTTTTTTTCTTTCTCTTTTTTTGAGGGATTGTTTTTGGGTCATTTTCAGTGGTGGTCAGGAATTACTCTGGGATCTGTGCTTAAGGATTACTCCTGAAGGAACCAGGGTGAACCAATATACCAATGTATAAGGCAAATGTCCTACCTGCTGAACTATTCTACAATTACAGATGGTCTCTTTTGCATGTACTCTGCCATAATAATACATAAACAGTCATAGACCATTTATAAATTAATGGATGTGACTGTGTTTCCAGAAAACTTTATTATGGAACAGGTGAGATACTAAACTTGACCTGTGGGCTATAGTTTTATGACCTTTGTTCTAGAGCCATCTCCACTTCAGAGATGCAATCATAGAGATTGCAATATCAAAAATTTGCTGTCTCTTGTTCTCTCTCATAATCTCCTTGTAACTCTCTGTCTCTCTGTTTTTCTATCTTTCCCTATCTAACTTGGTTTTGCTTGCATTTTGCTATTCCAGTCCAGATCATCTTCCTTTCTGCCATAATGGAACTGACCTCCTACTTCTGCTGCTTTCTACCACTCTTTTTCTGTGTTCCTATTCTGAATAATGACATGTCATTTCAATATATGGCTTTCAGTTTTGGGGGAACCTTCTTTATCCTTTCCAAATATTATCATCTGTACAGTCATAATGCTTGGGCAATTCAGTCAAATAATTATTATGAAAAAGGAAGTATATAAAAACTCCTACTTTCCCCAGCCTTTTAATCTGTTTTTTGTTTTGTTTTTGGGTCACACCCGGCAGTGCTCAGGGATTACTCCTGGCTCCATGCTCAGAAATTGCTCCCGGCAGGCACGGGGGACCATATGGGGCACTGGGATTTGAACCGATGACCTTTCGCATGAAAGGCAAACGCCTTACCTCCATGCTATCTCCCGGGCCCCCAGCCTTTTAATCTGAAGATGCTTCCTTTGCTTCAAGGACCTTCCATACTTTCCAAGCATGCTTGAATTTCATGACATTCCATCTGCCTCGTTGGAGTGCAGCTTTCTTTCCAGAAGCACAGTCTGTTTAGGGAGTGTACTAATTACCACATGAGGTTCATGGAAGTGAGCTCTTCATTTACAAGAATCACTGCTACCATCACCCCCACCATTGCACCCCCCCCCATGAATTCCAGTGCACAAACACATGTTCACTTAGACACACTCATTAGATAGAAGGTTTTTGCTGAATGGGCCAGAGCCTTTGACAACAGGCACTTTCTGATGACAGTGTGGATGAATCAGGAGAAAAGGCTGGAATTCATTAGAATCAGAGATGTGCTAAAGGCAGATAGACCTGTTAAAAGCAAATCTGATGCCAATCATAACCTATGGAAAATTCAGAAGGTGTAGCATTAGCATCACCTGGGTACCATGAGTGTCTGGACCAATCACTGGCATCTTCTTTCTTGTAATGTGTGCCTTTCATTCAATCAACTGCTGATGTTTCTGACCAGCATTCTACTGTTTCTCATTTTTTCACTGAGTCTTTTCCTAGCTTTTGTTATGGCTCTCACCTGTTTTGCGGAGTAATGCATGTGTTTCACTCTCAGGACTCTGGGTAAAGTAGGACAGGGAAACATATATCTTACCTTTCTTTTATGCCTAACACAGTGGTTGCTTTTTCACAAGAAATTAGTTCTATTTTATCCTCAAGCAGGAATGTATCCCAAAGCAGTGATTTTTCCTATATTTGTTCATAGTTTCAGTTAAAATATCTCACGGCCTTCTAGAAGATTCCATTTGAGCTATCAGATGTAAAGAGATCATAGCAGACTTTGGGAACATTTTTGTGCTTGATCTACCTGACAAGTTGGGTAATTTTCAGGAAAAATACTATTTTCATTCATTCATCCAGAAAATGATTCCAAATACATAATGGACCATGAATGAAAAACTTTTGATTTTATGAAAGATGGCATGGGAATGAAACTATCCTCCATTTTATGTATATATCAGGGAATTATGCCAGGGACATAGTAAGGTTTTATTTAATATTTGTTCCAATTCTGTTGTCCAATGCATTTTACCCAAGAGAAGATAGTTAGAGAAAGGTTTAGGTTTTCTTATAGGGACTTAGAAGATGAAAAAGCATAGTCTCTGCTTTTAAGGATGAATGCATGCATGCATTTCATTTCCTGGTTTGTGCTCAGTACTATCTATATTAATGCCTGGGGCATGGTGGAACAGGACAACATGTACCTTGCTCTTAAGGAATTCTCATAACTCCAGAGAGAAGAGATGTGACAAGTCAACATGTTTATGAAGAAAAGTGTTGTACATGTGAAAGTGACTGGAGACATATTAGATGCCACAGCTGGAGAGGGCAGGGGAGTCTCCCTAAGTAGGGAGTGCTTATGCTAAAATATTCTAAGGGGATAACTGAGGTAAAGGTCCTGTGATGCATGTGTTGGAAAGAGAAGACCACAGGTATTTGGCAACATAATTATGGGGTGATAAGCGAGGTAAAAGTGACACAGAAAGCTCTGGGCATTGGATGGGTTTAGAGCTGCTAGGTCCTTCAAAGGCCAAAGCAGTGGGATATTATTATAATAGTTGAAGTCATAGGGACCTGGTCTTAATTCCTAATGACCTCTCAAAGTTTTATGGAGAAAGCATGATTATGAAATCAAGAGAACATCAGTTGGGAATGGGTTACAGGAAGAGAACTGAATGAATGAATGATAGAGAAGAGTGGGCTTGAGTTAGGGTTGCCATAGTGGAAATGGCGAGATGTTCCAAAATGTCCCTAGAGAAATAATATTCTGCTAAGAGAAGGCGGTGAGGTAATGACCAGTGCTTCCTGAAACACCAGGGAAACATAAAGGGGGAATTGAGTCATCTATGTTCCAAAATTCCCCAAATTATGTACTAAGAGTTCTGCTTGGGGAAAAAACAAATAAATTCTCTCTTGATCAAGAAATAAAATCCAGACAAGTCTCCATCTGTGTTGCAGAATAGTGGTGAACAATATATTCTAGGCTCTATGAAACTTGCTAGTAGTTAAGATAAATTTGACATAACTTCAACTTACTCAAGTCTGTTAGATCCCAGAACAGCTTGTTCTGCACCAACATTTCTCAGAGATTTGGTGAGACAGAATGACCTAGAACACCATTTTTTTTATTTTATTCATGACAAGATGGAAAGTGACTTGCCCAAGACCATACAGTTTGGTCAATGCACAGAGTCTGGCAGAAAAGATGACCCTAGGGCTTCGATTGCAGAGCAGACTGCAAATAACACATTCTGCCTGCTGCAGGAACAAAGCATTCCACCCACACAGAATCTTCCCCAAAGGGTCCTAACTCAGAAAAAGTGATGCGCCCTTCCTTGACCAAGGTGTCAGGCTTATAAATTCTTTCCATAATGAACCATGGAGAGTTGTAAAAACTTCACCCAGAGAGAAATGCAACAGCATTGGCCTGAGGGGTTGAGGAAAGATTGAAATACATTCACAAGCTCCATTCCACAGCAACATCCTAAATAATAATAAGCTATAATAAGGTGATAATTAATATCCAGCCATCCCAGCAGAAACAAACATAGCCACAAATGGAGTATTTGTATTTTAAGGGGTAAGAAATATTGTCCTTCTGGATACAGTTTTGGGGGGAGTACTCTCTACGGTTGCAGAGGATAAAGATTCTTTTATGCAGACTAGAGTCAGATTTTAACCCAGATTTTACCCTTGATCAACAATTTTGTGTGTGTGTGTGTGTGTGTGTGTGTGTGTGTTGCTTGACATGTGTGATCTTGGTTTCTGACCTGGAGTGTGGAGATGGATAACCTAATAGGCTGATGTAAAACATTAGTCAATTCATGTGTTCCAGTGGTCTAGCATGCTGAACTCAATCTATGTGCTTGTGTCTTCCTGAGACAATAACTAGTTGGGAATCCCCCAACCATTAACATGACACACAGTTAGGACCTGCCAAGTCCTGTCAATCTGGGGAAAGAAAGCCTCAGCACACATCATAGTCACAAATTACATTAGTTATCTATCATATGTCGGTGCTTGATAATTGGGGGCTGTTAGAATTATACATATCAGTCTTCCTCTTCTAATCACTGAATTGCATCTGATGACCTTGGACACATGCAACTGGTTGTTTGAATCCTTATGCACTTAAATTATTGAAGACACTTTCAAAGGATAAATGAGATTTGGGACATTGGTGATGGGAATGCTACACTGGTGAAGGGGGGTGTTCTTTACATGACTGAAAACCAACTACAATCATATTTGTAATCAAGGTGTTTAAATAAAGATATTAATTTAAAAAGGGATAAAATTCCTACCTGAAACTAATTGAAACAAATACAACATTTTCTGTTTGCTAAATTTTTATTGAAAATATTAGGCTATCTCATGTCAGAATGGCTAAGACTGGTACCTAGTTTGGCTAAATCTGAAAACTAAAATTAAGTGGTACTTTTCTCTTTAAATTGTCTTCATTCTCTGTGACTAGCTTCTAGTTTATAAAACAGAATGCCTGTTAATGATCCTTGAGGACATACTTTTAATTTGAAGTTCCAAGAAAAATTATAATTAGCTTAGAATGGGTCATGGTTCCATCTAAGGACCAATCAATGTTGATCAGAAAGGATGAACCTCACATAAGACAGTAGTCTGTATTGAGATCAAGGTTAGAGTGGGAGGGGTCTATTGGGGAGAGCTACCAGACAAGGGGCTGTTGTGTATACTGACACATATAAATCTCCTTGGAAATGAAGTCTTTTTAGTTAAATCTAGTTGAAAGCCACTCTTTCTGTTTACTTTGTTTCCACTTTTCTTGGTCAAGAGCACCCTCTATTCCTTTGGGGGAAATATCTCACTCCTCCCCTGTGCTTTGCCTGGATTCCATTCTTTCTTTCTGGAATCTATTTTTTCACCAACCCTTCCATAGGCCTGCATTTAGGGCTCAGAGGACCATCATGTAAACGGGGTTAATCTGGTGACCATACTCCATAGTATAGAATCATCTATTATTAATCTCTCTTAAGAAGTATGTCTGTGATTCTACTTACTTTGATCCTGAGACTTTCCTGACTCTCCACCATTTGTAGTCTGACTGGTCAACTCTCTGATATATTGTAGAGCTATTCCAATCAATAGTATGATATAACTTACTACTCTTGTGAGTTAACTAGCTTTGCTGTTTTTACTTGCAGCCAAAGATACCTAGTTGATGTAGGCTGAGACTGTACATCATTTGGACTTGTATTTGTCATGCATTTTCCCTGTGCCCATGGGCCACACAAATGCTCAGAAAACTTACAGTCAACATTTAGTCTGTGTAGATCCCTTATACTATCGTTCTCTCCATATCATCACCCCCTTCTTTTAAAAAGAATTCTAGCTCAAATCCAATATGTAAAATAGTTGATTGTAAGGCTACTTAGGTTGAAAAAAGCCCAAGTCCTGAATGTCCACTCCCTTCTTTAATTCATGAGGTTATGTTAGAATCCCAGAGAATTCTTAAGCATAACTTGGAAATACTTTAACTTTATAGTGTCTCAGGTCTCTTCCAACACTAAGGTATATGTTCCCGGGCTTCCCTCAAATCCAGGCATGTTTGCTTCCTTTTACTCAGAGTCATCATCTAATCTAAAGCCTGTTCCAATTGGACCCCTATTTCCCCAAGATACCGTTGACTCAAGTGTTATCTCCAACTACCCCTGCATGTACATCTCAAACTCAGCTAAATGTTTTATGCCTGGTGGTCACTAGGGTTTTCCACAGGATTGGGGGCACTTCTATGTCATTAAGCATAAGGCATCCCAGGTTAATTAAAATTGTTATTTTTGGAATAAAATCTTTTTTCTTTAATTGAAGCAGTTCCCCAGAATGCCATCTGCTTTTCAGTTTCTAGCCACTGCACTATAATTTTAGAGAGCTGAATCACAGATATAACCTTGCGGGTATCTCCTCTGAAGATCTGAGATCTGGAGTTAGGATGACTCCTGAGGATCCAAAGAACCTGAATTTGTAAAAAAAAACAAAAACAAAAACAAAAACAAAAACAAAAAACAATTAGAAGGAAAAAAAAGGGAGGAAGATGTGGGAGAAGGGAGAAGGAGAAGAGGAAATGGAGGAGGGAAAGAAGAAATGGAAAAGGAAGTGGAAGAGGAGGAGGAAGAGCAGGAAGAAGATATCACTGTGGAAGTAACTTTCAAATACCTCTGAGATATTTGCATTTTTTTCAAGCCAGCTAATACCTAAAGCTCAGACTTGTGCCTGACTTTATGGTGAGAAGGTAATCAGTGATTGTCATTCTTAGAGTTGATTTTGGTGATGATACGATACCTCTCTGGTGTCTTTACTCTTTATACAAATAGGTGTTGGAATTTACAGGTAATCCTGAGGTCAATGTTTCTGGACTCAACTCTGTCCCATCAGTTCAGTTCAGGCTCTGAGTAATATAATTTCATGTATGGGTCATAGCCATCTCTTTCCTACCTGACAGGTTTCTCCTTGTTTGAATTCCTTCTCAAAACAGTATGTAGAGCTCTTTTCTTTTCTTTTTTTCTATTTTGGTTTTTAGGCCATATTTAGTAGTGCTCAGGGCTTACTCCTGGCTCTGCATTCAGAGGTTACTCCTGGCAGTGTTTAGAGGAACATTTGGGACATTGGGATTAGAACCTTGGTCAATAGTATGCAAGGAAAATGTCCTACCCATTGTACTATCACTCCAGCCCTAAATTATTTTCTTAAAAAGGACATCTTATAATGTTAATCACAATCTCTCCACAGTTCCCCATAGATTTCCCAATCAAATCTCAATCTTTGGGACTGGAGAAATAGCATGGAAGTAGGGCATTTGCCTTGCATACAGATTGAATGCCATGATTCAAATGCCGGCATCCCATATGGTCCCCCAAGCCTGCCAGGAGTGATTTCTGAGCACAAAGCCAAGAGTAGCCCTAAGTGCTGCTGGGTGTGACCCAAAAACCTAAAAAACAAAAACAAAACAAAACAAAAAAAAAACAAAAAACAAAAACGAAAACAAATGAACCAAAAACTCATTCTTTTCCTCTGCTCTATCTTTCTGTTTCATTAGTTCTTCTTTTTTTAAATCTTTATCATACATAAATATTTTTTAATTTTATTTTTATTGTGGTCAAAGTGAATTACAATTCTTTCACAGTAATATTTAAGGCAACTTTCTACTTTTCTGTTCTGCCTAACCCAGTCTCCTGTAAGCAATGGTATGCTCCCCAAAGCTACATGTTTCCTCTTCTGTCAGGCTTTGCTTATTGGCTAACTGTTAACAAACATGCTATCCCACCTCCTGTGCCTGGCCAGAGGTCATTCACATCTCCTTTCAGCTGTTACTCTTCTGTGAAGCTGCTTCTGGCTCCTCAATACAGGCCCAATACAATGCATCCTGCATTTCTTCTGTCATCATATCATAATCAAACAATTTTGGGGTTGTTCTGTGTCCATGAGATTTTTAGTTCTGAAAGGCAGGGAATGTGTGAAAGACATCACGGCCCAATCCAATGCCCAGACTGGGTTTTATGCAGGTGTTCAGTGAATGTTTGGAAATAAAAATAAACATTGATTTAAATTGACACTCAACAATGCTGAAAGCAGGAAAGATCAGGACCTGCTTTTTCAGAAAAAGGATATGAGAAGATGGAGGATAGTGAATGGGTAAAACTAAGTTTGAAGTATAGCCTTTCTTTTGGAATTCTCCATGACACAGAGGAAGGGAAAGCCACAATTTCCTTGTCCCTATCACTGTGAGCTCCACAGGGTTGGCAAGTCACTTCATTATTCCTAGTCTTCATTGCCCTACTTTATTAAATGAAGCTAACCAAAGAGGTAATGCAGGGAGTAAGGTGTTTTCATTGCATTGCATTGCATTGCAGATAGCCCACTAAAGTTCTATCCTTGGCACTGCATATAACTTCACCACCAGAAGAGAGCTATATTCAAATCTGGGTGAGCCCAAATGTCTAGATTAATTGATTTTACATAATGGACCTAAAAGGACCCAGTTTCAGGTGGTAGAATGCACACCTTGCATGTGCGATGCTATGGGTTCAGTCCCTGATATCAAATGGTTCCCGTGGTCCAATAATAATTTAAAAATCATAAAATATTAATATGTACTACAAAGAATTGTTTTGAGAATAAAATTACTTTAAGTGCTTTGCAAATTGTAAAGTTGGGTCATCTTTGCTAGGTTTTCTACCTCCTGGAGGTAGGAGGATTGGATGGGATTCATCTCTATGCCCCAGTGTCAGACATGCTGCAAATGCGAAATGAAATTATATTGATTCAAAGTCTGACTGATGAATGAATGGATAAGAATAGGCTAAAATGGTAGGTTGCTGTGACAGAGAGGCTCAGCATAGCCTCTCTGTCACTGTCATTGTCTCTCATAGTCATTGTTGGGTGGGTCTCATGTACACTCTGTTTTTCCTCCTCCATGGAAAGATTCTTGATTGAGGTGGAGAGTGTTTCCTACCCCTCTGCACTCCATGCTCCAGAGTACCTTGTGTACCCTTAGAGTCCAAAAGAAACACTTAAAAATTTGAAGTTGATTTGTTCATCCATATTACAGTTTTTCATTCATGTAAGGTCGACACATAGCATCACCGTCATTTAGAGATGAAAAACTTGAAGTTAATCCTATGCTAAATTCCTCCCACATGAGGAGTTTGTCTTCTTTTATCCTTTATTTTCCACTGCACTTTTATACCTCCTTAAAAAAGTAGTTGAGGGTCAATGATATTTAGATGAATGGACTAACTTTTAATAACTAGGAAAGGTACAATTCAAAAATAGAGGTCAAATCATCTCCCTCCTCACCCAGAATTGTTGTTTTTGTTATTGCTACTGTAGTAGCAGGAGAGTGCATCTCACAGTCTCCTGGCTTCCTCTGTCCACAGTGCCTCTGATACAAGGGGGCTCACGCCTATGTCCTTCTCACATAGTGAAAGCAGCAGGGCCGTGGAATAATGAACAGTGAAAAACTCCAGGGATTGGGTATTGATGAATGCTTATAGATGGAAGCTTGCTTTTAACCAAGATGAGACCTAATTTTAAAATGCATTCCATTATTTTTAAGCCCAGGAGCCATTTAGAAACAACCATGACTCGCCACCCACAGTCCATATGTTCCCTGACCCTATGCCTCTCCCTTCTTCAGCAGCCATCTTTTTCCAGGCCTGATCTCACCCGGGAGTGCCAAAGCACAAAATTTATGGCGTCCTTAGAGTTTTTCGTGATCGCAAATCACAAGACTTTATCAAACAGAAAAGGAAGCTTGCCTCGGAGGGTGAGAGCATACTTTTCAGACATAGCGGTGGGAATACAAACAGGCCAATTCAATTTCTTTTGGGGTCATGGTTTGTAGCTTTATTGAATGTGCGACATTCCCTTTTGAAAGTCCATGGGATGTTTGTACTTCAGAGAATAATTTCCACATTCCATTCGACACCAAGAAATGGGTAATTATTATATCACTTGGTGGTTATTTATCACAGTTTGAATAGAAATAAATTGCTTCAAAGTGAAATCACGCTACATGGTTACCTGTCTGCCCTATTAATCTTTCATTTAATTTTCTTTATTTTAATGTGCATACCAATGTTTGCAACTTGTCTCATCTGTCTCCCTCGTAATTCCCTGCGATGGGCTTAAATATGTTAAGAGAAATTAAATAAATGGGTTAAAGGAAAGCTCGAGATTTGGGAAATAGGGGTTTAGCTGAGAGCAGTAATTTATTTCTGAATTGCCTCTCACTTCCTTGGTAACAGGCATATACTGGAAATCAAAAATGGATAAAACACACGGACATTTCTGTAGTAGACCAGCTAGTTAGGATACAAGTGGTGATTACTCTATTTTCTGAGTCCGACGCTATTCACAATGTCCACTTTAGCAATTTTTTCCATTTCATTTCATTTCCACTAACAAAATCCATAAAATAGCACTGCTTTTCTGTCACTCTAAGAGCATAAAATCAGTCTTCCCTGAACCTTCCTGTTGCTGTTCCTTGTCAACGAAACTGAGCATCTAGATGAAAGGGCTTGTCTGCTTCAATTTGACAAATGCATATGGCGACCCATTGTGTGCTCCACATAGGGATATGCAGGTGTTTTCCCTGAAGGTTTATAGTCCAATGAAGAAAGTCTCTGCAACTCTCTCATCTCTGTGCCCAGCAATGATGAACGTGTAGCAGGAAACACACAGAACTCTTTGAGTTTTCTAGAGAATTTTTCGGGAGAGGTCAGCAACATTGGGACGATATCTAGACAAGGCTTTTATTTTAAATATTTTTCCTTTTTATTGTTTTAAATTTATTATTCTCGTCTTGCTTTAAAAGTTATATAACTATGAATGTATAATTGTCACGGAGTTGTATATACTGATAATTCAAAGCCTGCATAGAGACCATGGGTGTTAATGAAAAGTTGCTGAAAGGAACTTTAAATATGTATCTGCAGTTCATTTAAATACATACATACAAGTTCAATCTATCAATCAATAAAAAAATAAAATTTGTTTATCATAATGTGTGTTATACATTCATTTTATTCTTGGTATCCAATAGTTATTGATATGTAGAAACATCTGTATAAAATATCAAAATAGAATTATCTAAAGTTATAGCCACTACTCTTTGAGAAAGAAGCTGATCTTTCAAAGACTCTAAAAGTGAGAGATAGGGAGAGGGTTAGGACTCAGATAGTCTGGGAGGCCTTCAGGAACAAAGAGGCTAGTGAAAGCTAAATAGAGATGGGGGACATGAGTCATTTGAGGCCAAAAGAAAGGACCACAATGGCACAAGGCAAATGAGATACTGAGTTTAATTTAAGGGAGAGTCAAAGACTGAGTGTTGATATTTTCTTCATTCTTTACTGAAAAGTCTGGCTATCACCTGGACTAGCTGATCACAAGGATTCCTTCTGATTCAACATTTTTTCAGTTTGTGTTTTTAGCTATTGTATTAGGTATTTTTGAGACAAGTGGCTCTTAGCATTGAGTTCATGATTTTATGTTAAGCTTTAGAACATTGTGTCCTGTATACTGAGAAGAAGGTGAGGGTCTCCCTTGGACAGATACCACAGAGGTCCTCTGACAATACCCCCAGCATATTCAACCTTGTCTCCTCTATCTCCTTTCTAGACTGGGGGATGCTTGGGGATCCCTGATAAAAGTCGTGTTTTCTGAATCACCTCGACACAGTACTGTTGGTTCTCAGCCAGGAAATCCCATTCTCTAAAAAGACACAGATAGGGATCAATTTTCATGGTTATAGTAACTTCAAATACTACAAGAATAGAGTGGGCAGGGGAAAAGGATGCCTATTACCCAAAATATTTAGGTTCAACGTGACTGCCACTGAAGAATTGTCTGTCACCTACTGGTAATGTGATGTCTCTGAAAAACACTGAGAAATTTACTTTGTTCTTGTGGGTCACCTCTGCCCTTTGTCTTCATTTATTGCCCTTGTTGTATCCTTTTCCTGAAGTTAGAGTAAAAATTCTATTTTCTTGCATAATGTTTTACTACTTTAATGGAAATCTTGGCTTCAGGAAATATGAAAACGACTTATTGAGAGGTTTTGAATGATGCTTACCAGGCTTTTCAGTTATTTTTATAGAGTTGTATATATTTTAATACATTAAAGGGGAAATGTCTATGGGAATATGGGCTATTTTCTATTCCATCATTGTTCCTGTTCCAGTAAAAAAAATATCCTTTTGGTAAATTGATATTTCCCATTGTTCTTGAAAAATTCCTCTTAAGGGATGCCCTGCTTTAAGATCTTGCTGTAAAAATTGGATTCACGCTACTCTGGATTAAAAAAATGTGGAATCAAGAGAGACCATCTCATCAGGAGTTCTTGGACTTTGAAGAAGGAAATGGGTTACTTACACTTACATACATGTACATGTTCACTGTGAAGATGCCTCTTCTCTAGAGAGCCAAGTACTTGCTGGGATCCTGCTAGTTAGATCATACTCTCCTCTGTTCATTTTCTCTTTCATGTTCTTGTTATATCAAACCTTCCATTTTTGCAGCCCTTTTCAACACACAGTTGTATTCTGGCCCCACTATGGGAGGCAGATCATGTTATAGAAAGAAAAAATTATGTCCTTGAAGCTCAAGAACAGGGTTTGATTACAGATCTTACAACCACCTTGTTGTGGTTGTAGAGACTTAATATTTCTATGTCTCATCTAAAAACTGGATATTAAATAAGCTGCTATATGAAAAAGACCCAGAACAAAATTTGGCAAATGCTAGGTAGAGTAAACAGCTGCCCATGCTGTGTGGAAAGGATTGGGGATCTGGGGAAAGGGATGGGGTTGGTGGAGAAGTCAGCATGAAGTA